>SCLH01001424.1:80401-92180 GCA_004367855.1 Oikopleura vanhoeffeni
AAATTTTAATAATGTTTTGAATTTTTTTGAAAATTTTACGAATTCAAAAATAAAAGTTCGAACTCAAATCTTTCCTTAAAAAGATGAAAAAAATATTTTAATGAGCTGATACACATTTATTCTGGTTCAGCTAACAATGATAAGCACAAAAAAATGAACCAACTAATTATTTTCGGTAGTTAAAGTGACGCCAGTCTGCCACATCGCTGCTACCCCTTTAACTAAGTGGCCAAAGATTTTACGATGGTCTTATACGCATTCACAATTAATTTTTTCATCCTTTAAAATGAAAAATTATGTACACTTTGTGGCCGGAAACATATTATTCAGTAATGAAGATCAAGTATAAAAAGTCTATACTGGTAATGTTTGATCTGAAATTCAAAATAATATTCCTGGAATTCTTTCACAACGATTAGAAGTTTGTTGTTAAGGCCGGCCGAGCGAAAAATAAGGTATCCGAAAACCATCACGGATCATGATGAAAATGTTGATAAGAAAATATAAAATTAGAAGTTTGTTGTATCATACAACATGTATGTTTTATAACGTTGATGAAAAATAATACACGTTGATACAAATGAGTCTTTATATAACGTTTTATAGGTCTTCGATATTTAATCCAGCTTTTTTTTGTTTCAGCGTTTTAGAAAGCTAATTTGAAAACAAATTACTACGCCCGGTACCGACCCCAGGATCCGCCCAATCGATTCCTCCCGCCCTGAAAACTACCCATGAGCTTGAATACTTTTTTATATTTTAATAGAATGAACCTCGATTTAATGTCGATATTTAATTCTGTGAAAGCTGAATTTTTGGTCATTTTTGACCATATTTTATAAAAAATAGTGACTTTGATTTCGAGGATTGTTTGCGTTGCGCTTGAACAATAAGTTAAGGAACCCCCAAAAACTAATGGAAATCTAAATAAATAATTTGCGACTTATTTAAATCTTATTAACCTTGGTTCCTTTTCAATTATATGGAGAGTAAATTCGTTAAATTAGGAGTGTTGTGTTTTTCGCGATGGAACTCAAGTTATCAACGAAAGCAGTCACGAAAAACACTCGTCTTCTTTGCTCCCACGCAAGATAACAAAACAAGCGTAACGTACGCGTAAACTTATTTAATAAAACTTTACATATTAACAGCATATTTTAACTACATATATGAGAGTGGCATCACTTCAGTCCCTAACCCTTTAAAAGAAGTCTCCTCAAAGCGCGCTTAGTCCCCTATGAGTAGCACGTTCACCAATCGATTTTCGGCCAAAATCGACCACTCGGGTTAGATTTGTCACATATATTGATTAGTGCCAAATTTTATTGCGCGTTTAGTGGTGAAAATATTTTTTTTCAAAACTCAATATTTTTCTTCACAAATTGATATTTACTTGAAAAACAGCCAAAAATGACGGGTTTCCGAGTATATAACCTCTTGATATAGCTCCATAGAGTCTAATTTATTTTTTTAACAAAAGATCGTGAATTGCTTGACTTGAAAAAATATGTCTCTGGGTGCGGCTAGGTGCGGTTCGACATAAAAAAAATTTTAAAGATTCAGATTTTCAATTTTTTTCCAAGTATTTCAAAAATTTGGTAGTAAAAACACATTTTTTTTCCATTTTGCAATATATATTATTCACCCCCAAGAAGTTTCGGAACAATCCATCCATTATTTCTATAAGTCGAAATTAATGGTGCACGTGCTACCTATGACTCATAGGCTATGAGCCCTTAAGGGGGTAGTGTCTGTGAAAAAGTTTTTCTGAAAGTAAGAGAACTATACTAAATCGACAAAAAAAATCGATCGGTGATAGTTTCGCGACTTTTCATAGAGTTGTTTTTCCACCAGAGGGCGCCAAACTTGAAACTTTAGGTACATTTTTCTGGTTAAGTACATCCTTATACAATTTCGGATCTTTACTCCGGTGTAAAATTTTCATTTTTGTGATCAAAAACGAAATATACGCATAATAATAATGCAGGGTTGAGGTTATCTACTGTATTTTAAGTTTTTCAAAAAGCTAAACCGGAGTATTATAAGCTTAGTATTATAGGCTTAATTTTTCTTTAGAATGAACTTGATCTGATATGTACTTAACCAGAAAAATGTACCTAAAGTTTCAAGTTTGGCGCCCTCTGGTGGAAAAACCACTTAATGAAAAGTCGCGAAACCATCACCAATCAATTTTTTTCGTCGATTTAGTATAGTTCTCTCACTTCCAGATAAACTTTTTCACAGACACTACCCCCTTAAAGCGCATTCTAATAATTATTAAAAATTATACTTATTTAATTGCATATTATCGTTAGNTTTATAATTTTTGAATATCAAGTTTAGCGCAAAAAATTGTGTATTTATTTGCTTAGTGGAATTCTTAGGTATTCCTAAAATCGTTTTAAAAGCGGCTGTTTTCATAATTATAACATAAAATCGGAAATGATAATATCATTATGATATACGCAAAAACGTACTTTTTTCGAGAAATTTTAAATAAAACCGGTATTTCAATAACACCACGTAATTAAACGTCCTGACAGTTATTCAAAGGTCCTGATCAACAAACGTCCTGACTTTGGCACTTCATTTGGAAAAATTATATACACTGTATATTATACAGTCTATACTATAATAGTATAGACTATACTGTACTTATTATAAACCCATAACTTAGCTGCAGATAATTTTTAAATTTATGAGGAAAGGGGTTTTTAACCTGTAAAAACAAATTTCACTGGAAATTCTCTTGAAAATTTAATAAAAATTAAGTTTTTAAATTGTTCTCAATAATTTTTATTCTCAAAATCTTGACGACCATAAATGAAAAAAGTTTTATTTGCTTATTTTCATAAAATTCAATAAAAAAACTCAAAACATGTATCAAACGTTCTGACAGTTACTGAAACGTTATGGCAATAACTCAAACGTCCCGACGAAATTTGTCAAATCATAGGTGTCAGGTAGTTTGAGTACGTGGTCTATTTATCATTTGATATTTTGGCAGTCTTACCGCAAGTAAATTCATTTTTCAATAATTTCAGCTGGATATTTGAAACTAAAAAAAATGTTTTCTTGAAATTTTCAACTGAGCATTAAGGGGGTAGCAGCGATGTGGCAGACTGGCGTCAATTTAACTTACGAAAATAATTTGTTGGTTTATTTTTTTGTGCTTATTATCGTCAGCTGAACCAGAATAAATGTGTATCAGCTCATTAAAATATTTTTTTATCTATTTAAGGAAAGATTTTAAGGAAAGATTATTAAAATTTCACGCATTTTTTACCCAAAATTTTTTTATTTTTTATTTTGAAATCTGTGAATAAAAACGAAAAAAAAGCCACTTTTACTTTTTTCATGCATGTTTACATATTTTCTGACTGCTGTTTAAAAAATCATAACATGTTCATTTGTCATTTTTTGTCGACTTTTTTTAGAAATCTTATGAAAAATTTTGGCAAATCAAGTCGAAAATTTTTTATTAATGCTTTTTTGAATTTTTCTTGAAAAATCAGACCGAATCAGTTGTGCTATTTTTTGGTATCTATTTGATTTCCGTATTTCAACAGATGGAAGGGTCAATCGAATATCGTTTTTGAACTACTGATGAAATTTACAACACTTGCTTGTGACACCGGTTGGGCCATTTGGCACGCAATTTATAAAAATTTTATTTTTTTCAAAAAATCTCGATTAAATTTCGGGTGTTAAAGATTACTGTTATTTTCAAAGTCAGTAGATTTATCAATATCTAAACGCAATTGAAGGTCCATTTTTTTTCCAAAAAAACTGTTTTTCTCTTTTTTTCATGGAAAAAACTTTCATATTCAGGAAATTTTTTCATATGGATAATGATTCTCCCACCAATTAGCGCATAACACCCGAAATGCCTGAAGTTTATAAATATCGCCCTCAAAAAAATCTCACATCGGGTCAAGTTGGAAATGGAGTTATAATAAAAAGTGGTTTTTGATGTTTTTACAGCTACTTAAATATATTGAGCAATTGAAAATATAAACGTTTGCAAGAATGAACACTTTTATTGACGATAAAAAATAAAAAAATAAATTTTCACCTTTTTTTGCTTTCATAAATCACTCCGAAAAATGTACCAATTTGCCACATCGCTGCTACCCCCTTAAGCGTTGAAGCAATCACTGATAATAAATTCACTTTGTCGGACCTAAAAGCAAATCGTCGTTTGATCACAAAACTTGTAAAAAAAAATTTGTTTTTCACTAAAAAAAAGGCACCGACTCCTTAATATATCTTTGAATATGCGCTTTAACGGGTCAAGGACTGTATGCCTTAACTTTCGCTTTCATGGTTGAACTTATTTTCGAAGCTCTTATCGGTTTAAAAGTGAAATTAAGTGCTTTTATTGGTCAAAAGGGGGTCAAACGCGAACTTGAAAGTAAAGGCCTAGTAATACCAATTTTTGATATCGATATATAGCGTCGAGTCACAAATTTATTAATTAATTTCCGTTTCTTTTAATTTTGAGCGCTCCAAAATTTATACTTTGGTATTAAACGTAATATTGACAGCAAAGTTTCGAGAGTCTCATGCATTTTTTAAAATTATCGAAAATATTCTTCTTTTTATAAAGGGGGTGGTCGTCGCATTTCAAGGCGATAACCGGGTTTTCAATGACCAATTGTCGCAAAAAAACAAATCGTTTGACCAAATATAACCTTTCTCTAATAAATTTGAACTAAAATTCTGCATGCTTGAAAAATCGAAAGTGACGAATGGTTCGTCCAATCAGAAACGTGTTTGAAAATCTGACAAATTTATTTTTTACAAGATGTATCTCCCCCCATATTTAAAGGTTTAACAATGATTTATGACTTTGACCCTATTTTAGGGGTCTTAATCAAAATGTATCTCCTCCCTGGATTTGAGAGTTACACATTCGAAACCTAAATGAATCTGCAACTGCAGAGTCCGTGCAGATCAGTAGAGAGAGTTTTGTTCAGATTTCACTCTCAGTTTTCATAAATCTTGTTTTGATTTTCCAAAAATCAAGAAATTACAACTTTTTTCATACGAAATATTTTTAAAACCATCAAAAAATGCTTTCCTGACCATGTATCAGAATAAAACGAGTACTCAAATGCTTGTGATTGTCAATATTTTCATAAAAAAGGCATTAAAATAAAATTGGGAAACTTGTATCTGGAGGCTCATTTTGCGAATACTACCACCTTAACCAGAGAAAAGGACTTCAGCTGGGCTATGTATTATATTATTTAATTTGTTCTTAATAAGAACTTCTTATAAACTCATTAATAATATTAAAATCAGCAAAAACTTCTAATTAACGTAAAATAACTGAAAATATTTGTTTGAATTTTAGATCAAACATGAACAGTCATTTAAACTACGAGACTTTTTCTTGACCTTAATAACTGAATAAGACCTTTCCGGCCACAAAGTGTACATAATTTTCCATTTAAAAGTATGAGAAAATTAATCGTGAATACGTATAAAACCGTCTTCAAACCTCTGCTCACTTAGTTAAGGGGGTTGTTAGTGATGCAACATAATTTTACATTTTAGAAGGGAATAAGTAATGTGTAAGTCTAGAAATGGAGATCTAAAACTTCCGAGTTGGCCATTTTCCGGGCATAAGTACACATTACAATATGTTTATCATATAATTATAATATTTTAAAAAAAGCAACGACATTGACTTTAAATTGCGCTTCTTGATTGAATTTAACTCGCTCATCGATACACAATTTTTAGATTCCAAGAGAAATTCTGATGAATTTTCAAACGCAGCCTACAAAATTTTTTTCGTCAAGTGAGATTTATTATGTTTGCTATATTCCGAATACAAATTTATTAACGACAAATATACCAAAAACAGCCCTTTAACATGTGTATTTTTTCATCGTAAAATCAATTCACGTCTTAAACCCCTGGAATCACAGAAAAGAAAGTTCCGCCAAGGCACCAGAGCCGATATATCGGCTCTTTTTTGGACTAATTACAAGAAAGTCAAAGGCAGTTGAAGCTCCAATTTACTTTGTGGCAATGGAAGTTTGAACAGTTACACTTTTTTGCATCAATCAATTCAAATTCTAGAATTTTTGATTTTTAGTTTGAGCAAAATATAAGTTGGCCAAAACAGAGCGTGTAGTATATCACGTGATACTGCGAGCTCGTGCTATCGAGTTCCTCACAGAATTTTGTTTTTAGGCGTCCAACGCACAATGTATCTGCCGTACGTCCTCATTATCCGATTAGATTTACTTATGTGTTTTTTTACTGCGATATGAAAATTGTCATTGGTTAGTTATTACGGCACAATAAAAAAAATCCACCTAGTTATCATGTTATATTGGCGTAATGACCTAAATGACAATATTTTCATTCAGCAGTAAACAAACACATACCTCTCATTCATCAATAAGAATTTATTCTTAAAAAAGTTAAAAAAAATGATCGAAAAAACACAATTTCTATGAAAAATGGCTGATTTCAACAATAAAAACGATTAATACACTTATTATTTTTTTTTCATTTTAGGTATAGTAATGAAGTGACAAGTGTGTAAATATTTTTGATTGAATAAAATTATTTATTATATATAAATCATTTTTCTTTCATGGTGAACTCTTAATCTTCACTTCACAAAAAAAATTGCTACCTACTACTTAATCAAATATTCCACTGTTAAGTGTTTGTATGCAAATCACATACTCTCCTATACAACTGGTGATTTCACATTTGTTATTTGATGGTGCTGCTTTCGCAAAATAATTTATCCGAAGTAAAACTTCAGAAAACATCAATTCTCGAAAAAATCAACTCCCGTAATATCGAACCAATATCCAAAAAAATGAGTATTTTTCCGAGATCACCGCAAATTCTTTAATAGTGTTTCGGGAACGAAACAATTGCTGAGGCATTTTTTGCCACTTTTTTAGAAGTTTTAGAATCAAGGCTTGAGCCGATATATCGGCTCTATGTTCCAAGGGTTAAAGTATTTTGTTCAAAATACTCCTATTTTTAGGGAGCTTACACAAATACGAGATTTGTTATTTTCTCGCCAATGAAATGGACCGAATATTCTTTTCGCACCCTAAGTCCATCTTAAAAATGCTTGCCCTATCTCTATAGCGCGCATCGAATCCTAACTAATGTTTGTCTTCAGTATTGTCTTGATTTGATTATAGGCAAGGGTGCTCGATATTGGGACCACCAAGTTGATCGGGTGTTATAGTTAAGCAATCATGAGACAAAACACAGACAACAATTAGTGTTTTAAGGTTGGCGAAATGATATGCAGATTACCACGTAATATATATAAATCAAGAGCTTCGTGGGTCACAAAAATTCCATGTAAAACAAATTCAAAATTTCTATTTTTCTACAATTATAATTTTTCCTTGTACTGGCTGTAACTTGAAAGTTTTACCCCGTTGACGCTAACTTTGGTTGGCATTAGTTTCACTCCTAATTTTAATCCTGGAGAATCAAAATAAAAAAAAATTAATATTCGAATAAAAAATTTAAATGTTCTAGATCCTGAAAATCGGCGTACCGAGAAGATTATATCTCGGGAACCATATGTGGTAGAACATTAATTTTTGCGCATTCAAAATTTTGTTACCGTTTGGATAAAAAAATTGAAAAACACTCAATAGATTGCAAAATTGAAAAAACTCATAAATTTGCAAAATTTTCAATTTTTTTTCTAAGTATTATTTTCCAAATAATTGACTGAAACTCGTGATATCATATATCGGATCTGACAATTTTTCTGCGATTTTTAAATGCTGATTCATCGTAAAAATAAAAAATAAATTTATTTTCTTAAAAAATAATTTGCAAACCTAGAAAAAAACATATTTTTGCCAAATTCTGAGTAACGCTAACTTCAAGCAACTTAACCCACATACTCAGCGGCTGGCCATACCTGGCCAAATGTGACTTGCGAGCCTCTGTTTAATAAGTTTCACTCTTTTGGATCATGATTTTATTCCAAATGATCGCTGTTTTTTGCAATTTTCTATCTTTGGTTTAATTTTTCTTCTTTCAGTCCTTTTGTAGTTCTTAAGATAACGCAATGTTCGTCGACCAAATTTAGGGTGGCTGAAAAAATTCAAATGAGATTGAACTGTGAGAAAAATAAAGAAAAGATTGCATAACAAGGAATTATTTGCCACCATGATTTTAAGAATTTATTTTATGTGCCAAAGAATGAAAAAAATATTCTACAATCTAAATTCTTAATTTATTCAAACATCAAATTGGTTTCGATTTTCTCTCGTTAAAAGTAATTTCCTTGCAGAAATACTAAAATGACTTATTATTTATTTTTTTGGCAAAAAACAACTCAGTTCGTTTAACCAAAATATTGGTAATTGATACTGTTTCCTATTTAATACTTTTGGTAAAAGTCGGACACAAACGACACGGCCACGGCGGTCAACTTTATACAGACCTACGGGAAGGCCCTTTAACTGCTTTCAAATCAGCTGAAATTTTGGCTGTGTATTCCTTCATGAAATAAACTAAAACAGAACCTTTTAAATACACGATGCCTTTTCGCTGATTGGTCAATTATCAAATCTTGGTCTGATTTCCTTTATAACCATTTCTTTGTTACTTTTTTTGCTCGCACAACTTGAGCATCAAAAAAAAGCTTGAAAAACTGTTTAACCCTGGAGGCGGACTATTTTAAAAACCCACTCTGCAGAATTTAAATACCAGAAATTGCAGGTTGCTTCTGAATGATTCACATTATATAGGAAAAATTTTTCTGAAACTGCTGCTATTTTCAATTTTAGTCTGGCGGCTCTAAGTAATTTTATTTCTTTAAAAACGTATTTCGATAATTGCGTAGGTTTTAGCCTATAACACCGAAATTTAATTGAGGTTTTTTTTGAGGAAAATAAAATTTTTATAAAATTGCGTGGCCAAATGGCACAAACGGTTTCTTAAGCAAAGTGTTGTAAATTTCCATACAGAAGTATCAGAAACGATATTCACTTGACCCTTGCGATGCGTTGAAATACGGAAACAAATAGATAACAGAAAATTCAAACAAGTGGAATTGGCCTGATTTTCTACAGAGNCGATACACAATTTTTAGATTCCAAGAGAAATTCTGATGAATTTTCAAACGCAGCCTACAAAATTTTTTTCGTCAAGTGAGATTTATTATGTTTGCTATATTCCGAATACAAATTTATTAACGACAAATATACCAAAAACAGCCCTTTAACATGTGTATTTTTTCATCGTAAAATCAATTCACGTCTTAAACCCCTGGAATCACAGAAAAGAAAGTTCCGCCAAGGCACCAGAGCCGATATATCGGCTCTTTTTTGAACGTTAATTACAGAAAGCTCAAGGCAGTTGAAGCTCCAATTACTTTTGCAATGGGAAGTTGAAAAGTTATATTTTTGCATCAATCAATTCAAATTCTAGAATTTTGATTTTTAGTTCTAGAAAATATAGTTGGAAAAACAAGATGTAGTATATCACGTGATACGTGCAGCACGTAACGTGCTCATCGTAGTCTTCACAAATTTTGTTTTTAGGCGTTCCAACGCACAAGTATCTGCCCTACGTCACACTTTAATCCGATTAGATCTACATTATGTGTTTTTTTTACTTGCGATATGAAAATTGTCATTTAGGTAATTACGGCAAATAAAAAAATCCACCTAGTTATCATGTTTAATTGGCCGTAATGACCTAAATGACAATTTTCATTCCGCAAGTAAAAAAACACATACCTTATATCATCATTGATGATATAAGGTTGATGATTCATCAATCAAAATTTATTTTTAAAAAAAGTAAAAAAAAATGATGAAAAAACACAATTTCTATGAAAAATGGTCTGATTTTCAAAATAAAAACGATTAATACACTTTTATATTATTTTTTATTTTATATAGTAATGAAGTGACAGTGTGAAATATTTTTGATGATAAATTAATTTATTATATTAAATCATTTTTTCATGGAACTTAAATTTCACTTCCAAAAAAAATTGCTGACCCACATATCAAATAATTCATTGTTAAGTGTTTGTATGCACAATACTTTCCTAAAACTGGCTGATCTCACATTTGTATTTGATGTCTAGTTTCGAAATAATTTATCCGGAAGTAAAACTTCGAAAAAAATCTCAAAAATCAACTCTCGTAATATTCGAACCAAATATCCAAAAAAAATGAGTATTTTTTCCGGAATCACCGCAAAATTCTTAATATTGTATTCGGAAGAAACAATTCTGTGGCATTTTTTTGCCCTTTTTAGAAGGTTTTAGATAGGCTTGAGCCGATATATCGGCTCTATGATTCCAAGGGTTAAAGTATTTGTTCAAAATACTACCTATTTTTAGGGAGCTTACAAAATACGAGAATGTTGTTATTTTCTCGCCAATGAAAATGGTACCGATATTCTTTTCGCAACCTAAGTCCATCTCAAAAATGCTTGCTATCTCTATAGCGCGCATTCGAATCCCACTAATGTTGTCTTAGTAATTGTCTTGAGTTTGATTATAGGCAAGGGTGCTCGATATTGGGACCACCAAGTTGATCGGTGTGTTATCAGTTAAGCAATCACTGAGACAAACACTAAGACAACATTAGCGTTTTAGGTGGGATAATGGATATGCAGATTACCACGTAATATCATATAAATCAAGAGCTCGTGGGTCACAAAAAATTCCATGTAAAACAAATTCCAAAATTTCCTATTTTTCCTAAATATAATTTTCCTTGTACTGGCTGTTACTTTGAAAGTTTTACCCCGTTGACGCTAACTTTGGTTGCATTAGTTCACTCCTAATTTAATCCTGAGAATCAAAATAAAAAAAAATTAATATTCGAAAATAAAAAATTTCAAATGGTTTCTTAGATCCTGAAAATCGGCGTACCCGACGAGGATTATATCTCGGGAACCATATGTGGTAGAACATTAATTTTTGCTGCATTCAAAATTTTGTTTACCGTTTGATAAAAAAAATTGAAAAAAACTCATAAATTTGCAAAATTGAAAAAACTCATAAATTTGCAAAATTTCAATTTTTTTCTAAGTATTATTTTCCAAATAATTGACTGAAACTCGTGATATATATATCGGATCTGACTAATTTTTCTGCGATTTTTAATGCTGATTCATCGTAAAAATAAAAAATAAATTATTTTCTTTAAAAATAATTTTGCAAACCTGAGAAAAAAAACATATTTTTGCCAAATTCTGAAGTAACCTAAACTTCAAGCACCTTAACCCACATACTCAGCGCTGGCCATACCTGGCCAATGTGACTTGCGAGCCCTCTGTTTAATAAGTTTCACTCTTTTTGATCATATTTTTATTCCAAGTGATCGCTGTTTTTGCAATTTTCTATCTTTTGGTTTATTTTTCTTTTTTCAGTCTTTTGTAGTTCTTAAGATAACGCAATGTTGTCGACCCGAAATTGGGGAGCTGAAAAAATTCAAATGAGATTTGAACTTGGAAAAATAAAGAAAAATTGATAACAAGGAATTTGCCACAATGATTTTAAGATTTATTTTATGTGCCAAAGAATGACAAAAAATATTCATACAATCTAAAATTCTTAATTTTCATACATCAAATTTGTTTCGATTTTCTCTCGTTAAAAGTAATTTCTTGCAAGAAATATAAATGATTATTATTTATTTTTGTGCAAAAAAACAACTCAAGTGTCGTTTAACCAAAATATTGGTAATTGATACTGTTTCCTATTTAATACCTGGTAAAAGTCGGACACAAACGACACGGC
>SCLH01001425.1:8541-37643 GCA_004367855.1 Oikopleura vanhoeffeni
CAAAGGTCTTGATAATGGGACCGCTAAATTTTATCGGTGTGTAATCACTCAAGCAATCACTAAGACAATCACTTAGACAACATCAGTGGAATTCGAACACGCGCTATATAGATAGTAAACGTTTTTGAGATGGAGTTCCGTTGGGAAAAGGATATCGCCGGTTTTCGATATATTTATAACACTTGAATTTAATTCGTTGGAATTTAATACAATGATGATACAAAATTCAAATTTGGATTTTTTCTATTTTGGTGCACTCAGTTAATCTCATGCTTAGTGTACCTGAACGAATTAAAAGATTTCATTCAAAATTTGATTCAGTATTATAGGAGAACCTCAGATTTGCTTTATGCTGACAGGTACAACTATACAAGAATTTCAATCTGTGAATAATCTGATGAAATTTAAAATCTACCAAAAACTGCTTTTAATATCTGTATTACAGATTCTGTAATAAAGAAAGTATTCTGCTTCTACATATATAATATTGAACACAACATTAGCTCATTCTTATTGAAACTTTATGTTGGCGATCCGTGTCATAACAACATAAAATGAATAATAATTCAACCTTTAAAGCGCCTTAGAAAGCCCAAAAGGTTGTTTTTTAATACTCACATTGTGACCACCAGGTGGCTCGATAATTTTTTTTCATGGTCGGAATCATTTTTTTTTGATAAAGGGGTTTAGTTTTGCAGATAAATCACCCGGTACTGACCCTACCCATGGGTATTTAAATCTAATATTTGGCTTTTTTAAACGCATACAACTTTTTAATGGCCCATGATTAGGGTGCGCACTGGGAGGGCAAAACTAAAAGTTTTCATGAGTGCTATTTGACCAAATAAAATGATCCAAATGATGAAAAATGAAAGAAACAATTCAGTTACATACCCCTTTATCACTTTTTGGTTGGAATGCGTAGCCACAACGTTAAAATCACACGTTAAAAGGTGTAGTGGCTACGCATTCTAACCAAAAAGTAATAAAGAGATACTGCGGAAGCTAAGAACCTCTACCGTTTAGAAACTTTCGTGTGCCATTGTTAATAACAATTTGTTATCTGCCATAACCAACATCAACCGAACTACTGTTTTCTAATTCTAAATGATTTATCCGTTAACCCGATTCGGGTTCAGTTCAAATGTTTGAGCTTAAACTAAATCACAAAAGACTATTAAATACTCTCAGCCGAGACATTGTACTCATTAAAAAAAATTCTAGTGCTAAAATCACCTGCACATACCGTTTTTTAGCTTTCCCGGAATCGTAGAATTTTTTTATTATGATTATTGAAATCTCCGTGGTCGTTTAGTCATACACATATTGAATTCACGGGATAATCGTTTGAGGGTGAAGTTTTATATAAAATTAATCTGATAAATTGTTAGATCCTCATATAATTTGATAGTTAGATCCCCATTTGATTGTTAGATCCTCATATAATTTGCCCATACCTACCAGAGTCAATTTTTTAAAATTACTAAAACATACTTTGACCAAATTTATTATTTTAAAGATTTAGAAAGAATTTTATATCGAAATGAATACCCGAAATACCTTGTTGAAGCCAAACTGAAGGAATTTCGAAAAAAACACCCCAAAACCCGAAAAACCTAAAATTAATACAACTCTTTGCCTCCAATACTCTTCTTTACAAAACAGAGCTATACGCAAAAGAACTTGTTAAAAAAATGAGGGATGTTTTACCAAATTTCAAGGTCAATTCAAGCCCTGAAAACAGTTCAAATGAGCTCACTATTTTCAACATCTGCAAAAGCAGATAAAATTTCACTTTATGACACACCCGATTGTAACTATCATTATATTTGAGATTGTGGTGCTACGTAGGTATGAACTTACGATCCTTGAACACTCGTATAAGCGAGCACCAGCAGCCCTCGAAAGGCGACGCTATTTTCTTCCATAAAGCCCACTGTGAGGCCTACAATAAAAAACTTGCAAAAACAAAACAGGATAACTCATTATGAGTTACTCATATCAACATTTAAAACCCGTACAAAAAACAACATTAGTTTACGAACACTTTAGATCCCATTTGAAAATCATTCGAATTGAAAATCCCATTATTGAAAATCACATATTTTCAATTGAAATTCTTCTAAATTTAAAAATTGGTTTAAAAGAATTCAAACTGAGGCGTACTTTATAAAAAACGTTGCGAGCCGCAAGTTGCGGCCCAGTCTGAAAATTCAAAAAGAAGAAAACATTTTCGTACTTCACAGTGAAGTCTTCACTCCAAAATGGGCACTAAAACAATTGGGAAAAAGCCTGATTAAACAACTCAACTGTATTTTTTTGCATTTTCTAGATTCTGTTCAAGTTCAGACTTTTGTATTTTCTGCAGAAACTTATTACTTTTGAAAATGTCTTAAGTTAAGACTCTTAACACACGAAACTAGTCAAGTAAAATCAACTTATGAATCCTCATATAAATGAAAATCATTCAAATTTAAGGGGTGTGGGTCCCACACTGTGGGACTCTGATTTGACATATTCTCGGTGATGAATACAAAAAACTAAGAGCTTATGAGAAATACCAAAAATGCTGATTTGTAGATCTATCCTTAATCTGACGAAAAAGTACATCAAAAATTGTTTTTGACGATTACACCAATAGTTACAGTATCGTTACAAGATGACATTATCCAAACTGCACATCTTTCCCGCAGACGATCTATCCAATTTAGCTCAAATTTTCACAGAAAACGTAACGATAGTAATACTATCATAGTATGCCAGTCTTTTAAGACGAACCATTTTTGATCAGGCGACTAAACAATTCTAAAACGGCAAATAACCTACATTTTTTGACAATATCAGACTTTTTCCAAGGATTCAAATTGGCAATTTCCGGCTAAAATTTGGAGCATTTTAATGCCCCTAAGGCCTTATAAAATTAGAGTCCCACATCCCCCCTTAACATTTTGCCGACCTCTATTGTCCGAACGTTCAACTTAATTTTACAGTGAAGTGCTTTTAATACAAAAAGTAGTGTCCTGCGAAAGTACTTTACTACTCCATAATGTATGTACAGTAGTGCACTTTCAGTAGGACACTTCTTTTTAAATTAATATCACGCATCATTTTAAAGACAATTCCCTCTAATTTTGTTTCAAATATCCTTGCTAATGCGAAAATGCGATGAAATGAAAAGCGTTGTGTGAATTTTTAACTCATTTTTATTTCTTAATATATTTCTTTTTTAAAAAAGTGATCGAAATACGAAAAATATAAAATAAGATGTACAGGGAAGTGTATGGAAGTAAACCATAAATGAAAATACACGGCTAGGACAAAAATGGCAGTTAGTTTTGGACTAGGGTAACAAATATAAATCGGAGTGTCATACAAAAATAAAGAGGTTAACTATTTAAGTACCCATGTAACTTAAAAACTGAATGGTTTTACCTACGTGACCAGTTAGGTGTCAAATTACACTAATTTCTGACCTCAAATAGTCATTCATAAATCAAAATTTGAGGAAAAAACGTTGAAAGAATACAACACAGTGAGTTGAAACGGACACTGTGCCGAAAATGTTTAAAAATAACGTTTTTTGCAAATAAATCATTTTTCATTCATTTTTATCAAAATAAAATCGACCTCCGTTTAAATTATTTTCTAATTTTGCTAAAATGAATAAAAAATGATAATTTTGCAAAAACATTTATTCTCATCATTTTTGGCACAGTTACCTGTCCATTTAAAGCCATAGTACTGCAATTTTGCAAAATCCAACGGCTTTATTGATATTTCTTAATTAATATCGGCAATAGAAAAACGTTACCTCAAGAATTTAGTGAATTTTCTATTGTTTGAAACGTTTAGAATCATATTTTTCAGATCACGTGATAAAATTTTGTGTCTTTGGGCACGCCTCAAATTACAGATTTATAAAAAGATACGGTTTTGGTATCATATTTCAAAACTTTCGCTCTTGTTTGTTTTTAGATATTGGCAAACGGTGTTTGAGATAATAATTTCGCATATACGACCTTTCTAATATTTTCGGTCATAGTATAACTTTTTACTGGCTCTTACAATACAAAACCGGGTTTTCGATTTCGAGAAACCAATAATTTCCGGTGAAAAACTGGAAATTGAAGACAGCTCTGTAGTAAATTAGCCAGTAAAAAGTTATACTATGACCCAGAATATCAGAAAGAGCTGATTCTGACTCATGTCAAGTTCCATTTGTTGATATCTTATAAACAGACCTTTCAATTTAACACATAAATGGTCATCTAGTGTAGTTAAACAAAGTTGTAATGCATGATTTGAGTTGGTGGAAAAAAACGGGTCATTAATTCAACTGAATTCTACTGGTGAGAAAACTGGAAATTCCCACTTATTTTAACACCCTCAAAAATTGGGAATAATAAGTTACATGTCAGCAGTCTCAATAATCATGAAGGGAGTGTTAGTATGGTTTTTTATGAAAAACTACATTATTTAAACTGGTTTGATTTTTTAAGTAGAGGCGGTTTATTTGAAGGTCGGGTTTCTTATATAAATCACAAACTGATTTTTGATAGGTCAAAAAAATAAAAAAAAATCTTTGGGGGCGTTTTTCAGAAAAAAAAAGTAGGGCCGATTTTGATCATCCTTGGTAAAAGGAATATTTTCAGATAGCATTTGTCGGTAAAATAGCCTTTTTAAAAAGTTGGCTCTGAAATCGCCAAAGGAATATGATAAAAGCTGCAAGGAAAATATCTTTCTTTAAATGTTTGTACGATTGTACGTCCCAGTGGTAATAATAAAATATTTCCTATAAAAAGCGTGGCTGGCCCCACTGAGTTATTTCAAAATGTACAAAAAAAGGTCGACAGAATTAGTCCTATATATAAACAATGCGTCTTGGTTAGCGATAGAAATTCAGTTGAATTATATGAAAACAGGCCGGGAGATATGAAAGTTGCTTCAGGATATAAAACAGTTTGTTGGTAAAAATTTTAACCACCTTAGTGTCATAAAAGGGCAAAAGATGATATTTTGGAAAATTTTAAATATTCCAGTTCCGAGGTTAAATAATTATGCCAAAAATAAGTTGATTAAAATCGCTCATTTATTGAAACTACAGCAATTTTCAGCATTACATTTTTGTTGAAAGTTTAGCTGTATAAACTTATGTCTGATTTTAACCACCCTAGAACCGGTGTGATAGTTTGGAACTGGTACATACTATCTTCCGGAAATTTGGGGTCATACTAAAACTTTCTAAGCTGTGTTTGACTGAAGCACCAGTTTTGTTAATTAAGGTTTTACCGGTATTTTTTCGAGAAACCGATAATTTCTCGTAAATTACCGGCAAAAATTTTAAAAACAGCTTTACTGCGAAACGAAGCTTAGAAAGTTTTAGTATGGCCCTAAATTTCAAGAATATCGTATGTACCAGTTCCAAACTATCTCACCGGTTTTAGGGTGCTTAAAAATCAGACATATGTTAATACAGCTGAACTTTCAACTAATAGTTGATAGGTCTGCCAGTTTGAACTCCCCCTTTTCGCCGATTTAATTTTCTAAGTTTTAACGTTTTATCTGATTTTGTTTTTGATTTATTCTAAAAAAACTCGGGTACATTCAAAAAATGTTTCGTTTTGTGCGCTTGGTTATTTTCTGTATTTCAAAGGTTGATCTTGAAAAATCGGTTAAAGTTTGTTAATTATGGTTTGAATCAATTTCAAAATTGCATAAAAAAATTGAACTTAGGTAGTTTTTTTTTAAAGGAGGCCACCCTTCTCATCACGATTACGGGAAAACCATAGAAGATATCGAGAAATGTTTTTTTTCATTCATCTGACAACTAAAAAAGCTCAATGGAGAAATTTTTCCTTTTTTATCAGACAACCGGTAAACGGATATCCTATTATATAAGCATTTCGGTATAAATTTTAAGAAAAAAAATCGAATCTCGTTTTTTTCTTCCGGGAATCATCTAAATTATAGTTCAAGCAGTTAATGTGTAGATAATCGTGATATAAGAACGAAAAAGCATGAAGAATTCAACTTCGGCTGATTTTAGAAAAAAAATTTCTGGGCCCACCGAGATTCGAACCTACCAAAAATTACTTTCCGGTTTATATCCGGTGAACCGGATGTCAAATCAACTTGATAAAATTTCTATATTGAGCTTTTTTAGTTGGCAGTTGAATGCAAAAAAACCATTTCTCGATATCAGCTATGGTTTTCCGTAATAGTCATGAGAAGGGTGGCCTCCTTTAAAAAAACACTACCTAAGACTTCTTTTTCGAGAAAAGATATGTATCTTGTAAGACTTTTCAAAAATAAGACGTTTTTTCAGAAAATGAAATAAGACTCTTTTCCATAAATGACACTTTTCGTAAAATGAAAAAAACCGCATTGTTAAAATTAATTTAAAAGCCCTTATTCAGAAAACAAAATGAGACTCTCTTCAAAAATGAAATAAGACAAAACAAATTTTCCCCGTTAAATATACCGCCGCCTAAAAAATGACGTATTTTAAATAAATGATAGATTTTTTTTTCACAATTATTATACCTTAAAAAAAGTTTAAATAAAATTTCTTGATTTCAAATTTAACCCGTCATAAATGTTGGGTGCTCTTAACAAGAGGTTAAGGAATGAATGCGAGTAAACGGGCCAGTACTGGACTGGCATCCTGTCTCGAAGCGGCAATCAAACTGATTCGTTCTTCGTACCGGCTAACCAGCGGCAAAACCGGTAAATATTTACCACCCAGTTCAACCGTTTGCTCAGCGAGGGTTAAAAGAACCAAAGCGGCCTGGATTCGGATCGAGCGAGTTAAACAGTCTTCGCGATCATCGGTGAAATCGTCGAAAAGAAACTGGCCAGCGTTTGATAAGAGAACTCGCAAACCCGCAGCTGTGCCCTGAGACACAGCCGTCACACGCGCTTGCTTAGATGGCGTTCCCGGATTAGATGTGGCAGGTTCCGCTTGTTCTAAAAATAAAATATTATTTTTTTTTAATGAAATAAGACACTTTAAAAAACGAAAATAGACACTTTTAAAAAAATNACTTTTTGAAAAATGAAACTCTTTATTGAGAATGAATTCAGAGACATTTCGAAAAGACTCATTCTCGAAAATTTAATGAGAAACCAATTAAAATATTAACAAGAAACTGTGAAAAATAAAAGAATATGTTCTTACCAGTATCGGGAGGATTCGTCCGTTTTTTCAGGTTATTATTGAGTGTTACTTTAATGATTGATCCATTTGAGAGTTGATTTTGTTTATTTTGAACATCCTGAAAGAATTAATTTAAAACTGCTAAATAAGAAATTTTTTAGTTCGCAAAAAATGTGGTGTTATATTTTTCCAACATTAATTATTGGTTATTAACAGTTTAGTAACTTTGTATACAATAGTTATAATAATCATAAAAACAAATCTGTAAGTGTAAGGATTCGAACCCAAGACCTACAGAATGAAAATAAACATTTAAAAAATGCGAGAAAAATATGGCAACACCGGGTTAAAATTGTCTAAAAACCATGAATTTTTGAGTTTTTCTGTTCGTTACAAGCGTTGCATAGGCCTTAGGCCCTACCTTGCTATTGCAATTATCATTTTCTTTATCTGAATGGCCATTGGCTAAATTTGCAGAATCATTTTCCGCAGTATTTGCCAAGTCTCCATTATTGGAATGTATTTTTTGGTGATTGCCTTCCGACGCCTCCTGCATGTTGCTCTCTTCTGAAATGGTTTCTGACGTAGGGCTATCTCCATTGCATGAAATTTTCTTTTCACATTTCATATTTCCATTGGTTAAGGGGGTATCCGGTTCGATGTCGGTTTCAAAGTCCGGTTTTTCAAGGTCACTTTTGATATTAGTGACCTTGACCCCATTTGTTTTCCCACCGTGTCCTACCGAGTCTAGACTTTGCTGAGAGTGGTTTGAGTCTTCATCGTTAGAGTTAAGCCCGTTTGAATGCCCATTTTCTTTAATTAACCCGTTCACGCGCGCGTTACCGTTAACCTTCACGGGCGTTTTGTTCCCATCAGCACGCTTATCGACAGATTCTTGAATTTTTAACCCGCTGAAAACTTGCCGATTTTGAGCGTCGTTTATCAGCTGGGAAGTCGGGAAAAGTTCCCGGATCAAACGGGTAAATTCCGGGACGTTTAGAATAGGCACCCCGCTGACCCCGTCGACTTTGCCCTGCTGCTTTGCAACCGACGTGTACTCGAGGAAGATTCCTTGACGCGAAATCATCGAACTATCGTCGGATAACTGAAGACGACGGAGCACGAACGATTTTGCAAACGCCCACTGGTGACTTTGAATTATACTTTGGTCTTCTTTTGGTTTTACTGGCATAGCTTCTGAATACAAAAATTTGAAAAATTGAAAATCTTAAATACGAAGAAGACCCTTTTCAAAATGAAATAAGATTCTTTTCGAAGGTGAAATAAGACTCTATTAAGAAATGAAATAAGATCCTTTACAAAAAATTGAAATAAGACTTCTTTTCGAAGGTGAAATAAGACCCTTTCAAGAAAAGAAATAAGATCCTTTACAAAAATTGAAATAAAGAACTTCTTTTTGAAGGTGAAATAAGAACCTTTCAAAGAAAAGAAATAAAGACCCTTTCAAAAAAATGAAATAAGATTCTTTTTCGAAGGTGAAATAAGACTCTATTAAGAAATGAAATAAGATCCTTTACAAAAAATTGAAAATAAGACTTCTTTTCGAAGGTAAATAAGACCCTTTCAAGAAAAGAAATAAGACCTTTACAAAAAATTGAAATAAGACTTCTTTTGAAGGTGAAATAAGACCTTTCAAGAAAAGAATAAGACCTTTCAAAAAATGAAATAAGATTCTTTTTCAAGGTGAAATAAGACTCTATTAAGAAAAAAAGACCTTACAAAAAATTGAAATAAGACTTCTTTTTGAAGGTGAAATAAGACCCTTTCAAGAAAGAAATAAGACCCTTTTCAAAAAATGAAATAAGATCTTTTTCGAGGTGAATAAGAGCTCTATTAAGAAATGAAATAATCCTTTACAAAAAATTGAAATATAACTTCTTTGAAGGTGAAATAAGACCCTTTCAAGAAAAAATAAGACCCTTTTCAAAAAGGAAATAAGATTCTTTTTCGAAGGTGAAATAAGACTCTATAAAAAAATGAATAAGATCCTTTACAAAAATTGAAATAAGACTTCTTTTCGAAGGTGAAATAAGACCCTTTCAAGAACAGAAATAAGACCCTTTTCAAAAAATGAAATAAGACTCTTTT
Organism: Oikopleura vanhoeffeni; assembly: GCA_004367855.1. Lineage (NCBI taxonomy): Eukaryota > Metazoa > Chordata > Appendicularia > Copelata > Oikopleuridae > Oikopleura > Oikopleura vanhoeffeni. Next base: position 17,807 of record SCLH01001425.1, read on the forward strand.
TCGAAGGTGAAATAAGACCATTTCAAGAAATGGAATACGACTCTTTTTTAAAGGTGAAATAAGACCCTTTCAAGAAATGGAATAAGACTCTTTTCAAAAATGAAATCAAACTCGTTTCAGAAAATGGTCTTGTTTCGGTTTTACTAGCATATGCTAAAGCTTCTGCATACCAAAGTATAAAAATTGAAAACTAAAATATTTGTTAAATTTTTTCGGTAGGGTTTCTTTAATTTCGTTGAGATAGCTAGAAACTGGAAAATTCTCAGAGATGGCTAATCCGATTGAACTAATCCGTGTTTAGAAATTGAATACATAGAAAGTTGTTGACTGTATTATAGTCATAACGGGGTCATATTACATAAAACACCTAACATTTTTAAAGATTTGGAATTGCCATAAAATTATCTTTCTCCTGGCATGTAATATGACCTCGTAGGATCACCCAAACTGATGTCATATTACAAAATTTGACCCCAGATGATATCCCTGAAATGGCTCAAAAATGAACTCCCCTTGACTTTTATGCTCGGTTTATAGCTGATAAATGAGCAGAAAGGCATAAACGGTATAATAGCGATAACGGGGTCATATGTAGTAAACCTCAAATTATCTTTCTCCTGGTATGTATCATGACCCCGTAAGATCATTTTGTAATTTTACCCAAACGGGTGTCATATTACAAACTTTGACCCCTGTAAATGTTGGTCAAATTTTTAGAGTGATTGCAGAAAAAATCAACCTCGGACTATATCGAAAATGATGCCTATGTGTCGTATGTTATCACCACGACACAAGAACAGAAATCATGTGATTTCATTGGTCACTTTCTCTATTTGTGACGTAGTGATAAAATACGACACATATGTGCCTATAGGCATCATTTTCGATTTACTGTACTCGAGAAATCCCTGTTTTAGTGATAACACTCGTAATTACCGGTTAACCGGAACTCCGGTTTCTAAAAAACAAACTTTTATGCGGGTATCAACTCTTTGAGCCTTGGTCATTTTTTAAACTACTTCAATTGGATGAGTCATCTCTGAGAACATTAGACACAACTGACACTCCCTTGGTGGACGTGCCAAAAAATGCCGCCATTAAAGTTTTCCAAAAATTAAAAACTGAAATAAGCCTCTTATCAAAAATTAAATCAGACTTTTTCAGAAAATAAAATATGAGTTTTTTTCAATATAAAGGGCCTTTATTAAAGGCTGTCAAAAATTAAAGTAGCGAAGTCAAATCAAACTGAAACTAACGTTGGAGTGGAGGCTTTTGTGATAATTTCCCAGGGGTATTAAGTCTTATACTAAGGGGTTGGTTGTTTTGCGTCAGTCCCTTGTCAGTAGGCTGTGTCACCGGTTGACTAATTCCAGTTTTTTGAGGTTGATTTTGATTGGTCGAATTTATTCTATTTGGCGAGTTTGTCTGATTAACCGTGGGCGCCGGAATGGCGGGAAAGCGCCGCGGGATTCTTGGCGTGACCACTAGGGGCGGGTGTGCGAGCTCTGGCTGCCGCGGGCCGTAAAAACGCAAGAGGGAAAAGTCGCAATTTCTGCTCGAAAACGATAAAAGATCCACCAGGACACTGATACTCTCGTGCGAAACCAGAGCGATCCCCAGCGGAGATCTGGCCACTGCGTTTAGCGCCTCTAGCGACGCGATTAATAACTCGCAATCGGGCAGAGTCAACATTGGCAAAATATGATCCGTCAAATCTGGGATAATTGTGCGTAGATACGCCGCACTCGCCAAACGATCATTTTCAGCCTCAGTAGGCGTGGGCGCGTCTGCACCCTCAGGCTCGTCAGTGTTTTCGACAATTGTTTGCTCGAGGAGGAGAGCGTAAATTTCGAGGATTCGGATTTGGATAAGTTTGTCAGGTTTGATTATGAGACGACTGATCATTTCGAGAATTAGGGTGATATAAGGTTCATCGATCCAAACTGAAACAAATTATAAGTTTATATGTCATTTGAAGAAAAATAAATATTTTATTAATACACGCCACATTATTATGGTTCTTAAAATATCAAAAAATAGTAAATTTCGAAGTTTATCAGGTTTGATTATGAGACGACTTTCGAGAATTAGGGTGATAAAATTGTAAGTTTATAGCTAGGGTGCAAAACGGGAAACCGACAGAAGAAATATAATCACTGATAAAAATGTTAAAAAAAATGTTCGGACATTTTGAAACAAAATTTGCTCATTTGAAGGAAAATATTTTTTTTGAAAAACTATCCAGAAAACACGCATTTTTAAGATAATCTGCACCTAAGCCAGTATTTTTGACTGATAAGAAATATTTACCTACTATTTTTCTACGGAAAATTTTCTACTGTCAAGTCTGTCCATGTGAAATACGGCCGCTTTGTCCTTACAGACGAATAATGTCTTAAAAAATTGAAAAAATAACGCTAGAGGGCTTAAAACGACATCTTATACAATTCATACCCGCTACATTATAATGGTCTTTAAAAATAATTCTCAGAAACATTTTTCACTTAAGTTTTTCAGAATCAAGTATGTTTTTGCAAAATTTCGGAGTGTTGTATACACAATGTTGAAAAGGGTAGTTTTTTATATGAAAAGCTTTTTGGCTCGGTTCGGGTTTTCTTTCAACATGATAATTTTCTATCAAAAATTTGTATTTAAAAATAAGAAGTCTATAGAATATAGTTATAAATTTAGGTAGGATCTGTGGAACTGTTTTTCCTAAACATTTTTAAATTATTTTTTAATTGTAGTCCATTAAAAATATAATCATCTGATGAAAAAAAATTAAAAAGTTGCCAGTGATTGCGTAAAAATTAAAAGCTATTTTTCAAAGTGCGTATTTCAAGCCATGAAGTTGTTGATTTTTCAAAAAATCGGGCAAAATCTCAAGGTTAAAGATAGGCATTTCGACGCAATACGCAAAAAAAATCTCTTAAAAAATTACCCAGATAAGTATATTATCATCTCGTCATGTTCAGCAGTAATAGAAATACAAAAAAATGACACTTTACACCAATGGAGGAGTCAAATGTCAAAATAAATATTGCCAAAAAATTTCTAGTAAAAAACTGTCTCTAGGCGCAAGTTTTCATAAGAACTTATGTAAGATTATCTGACCGGTGAACCGGTTGACTGAGAAAAACGAAAAAAAAATTTGTCGTTTGAATTTTGGTCAGGTACACGATGCAAAAACCGTTTGATGATACCATGTCTGAGCTTCGACTTCGTCAAAATATTTATTTGTGTCATTTAGAAAAAAAGCTACCTGACAACTTTAAAAAAAAAACTTTGATCAAAACGTAATATTTTAATGGACTACAATTTGAGAATAATTAAAAAAAAAACGTTTTGCCCTTCCTACCTAACTATTAACCCCAACTTTTTACCTGGACTATTAAACTCTTTATCCGATTTGTCCGTTTGAAGTATAATGGCAATAGTTTCTAGTGCTTGTTCAATAAGTCCGGTATCATGCTCAATAAAAGTACATCTCAGCAAAAACCGTAGTACCGGTTCTGACCGTCTAACAAAATGCACGTCTCGTTGGTCTTGGCATATATTGCGAATTATGACCAAAATATGTCGAATTCTTTGCCCTTCGCGATCCTTTTCGCCCGTTATAAACCCGCCCTCTTTTTTGTGTTCGTCTGGCAGACTTTTGAAATCCATGCCCAGCAGACATTTTAACTCTTCGGCGTTTGCAAGCTTCATTTCCCAATAATGCGTGAGACGTAGGCCAGAGTTAATCTCCCACTGGTTAAATAGGGCGGTATCGTTATCAGTAGGGCACCCGGCGTGAAGCATTAGGGAGTCTAGTAGATGGGGACAACGTTCGAGACGAAGACGCTTGCGCTGGTGATCCGAGCAGTAGAGGAGTAGGGTGTTCAACACGAAATTTACTTCGTTTGGTAAACACGACTGTAGGGAGTTTATCATTCGCCATTCGGGGGGCTCGGGTTTAAACTGGAAATTAACAAGTTATTTTTGATAGAAAAATGAAATAAGACACTTCCTAAAAAATGAAATAAGACACTTCTTAAAAAATGAAAATAGACATTATATAACAGTTGAAATGAGACACCTAATGTTATCAAAGTCTGCTTTTCAAAAATTAAAATATTTTTTTTTCACAAATGCAAGGTCTTTTTAATGAAATAAGACCATTTTTTTAATTATGTTATAAAAGTTTATTTTCAATAATTGAAATAAGAAACTATACTCACGAAAGTAAGAAGACACCTTTTTTGGCTAATGTTATTATTTTTTTTTAAAGTCAAAATAAGAAACTTATTTTTAATTGAATAAGTTTTTTTTCTAAACAATGTAAAAGACATTTTTAAATGAAATGAGACACCTTTTCACAAATGAAAGCAGAGACTTTCAAAATGAAATAGGACACTTTTTAACAAATGTATCTTTTTTTAAAGGAAATTCTTGTCAAAAAATATATAACAATTCTTATTTCGAAGTTATACTACTATTGTCGTAAAGTGATCTCTACTCAATTCAAATATCAGTTGTACTTACATGAGACCGATAATTGGGATCGTGTGTTATTTGGTTATCATTCCGATCTGCAAATCTCCGTCTGACATGTTTATCGTAGCTCATGCTATATGAGTCATCTCTGACTCTTTTGACTTCGGATATGTCCGAAAAATCTGGCTTATTATTGTATTCGTCTTCTTCATCTTCGGCGGGTTCCTCGCCGTATAATTGTAATTTTTCAAATGACTAAAAACGAAATTAATTTCATGACATTGAAATTTGATATTTTTTTGGAAATTTAAATGTGACACTTTACAATTAAATATGATATGTTTTCAAAAAGTAAATATGATACCTTTTCGACAATAAAATATGACACTATTTTTTAAATTTAATTTGATACCCTTTCAGAAATGAAATATGATATTTTTTTCGAATTCATAATATGATACATATTTGAAAATATAAAGGCCATGTTACCAAGCTTACCTCTAAGTACTGTTTATAGATTTTCCGGAGGCCAAAAGCCAATGAAGCAGAAGGAGGAGTTAAATTGAAGGCTAAAAAAGTTAATTAAATATTTTAGAAAAAACATTGATTATTAAAAATGAATTATAATTAATTATTTTTCTTGCCAAATGTTTCAATAAATCTGGTGAAAGGGGGCCAATGTAACTTTTAAGGACTATCGTATAGACACATACGACAGTAAAATAAATTAAAAGCACGAATTAAAAAGTACTATTATTGTGCAATATTTTTGAAAGGCCTCATAAATGATGAGTCATCATAGTTCGAGACCCATTCAAGATAATGTGTACCAATTGAAATTTGCTATGACCAAAATTTTCCGATTTCTTTGGTCGAACTATTCCGGCAAATCGAAAAGCCGAGTTTTTAGCGACGACTACCCTTTAAAAAAAGTTACCTCAACTATTTTAGCGGGGTTTTCATGATGAAATAAAAAACTCTTTCAGTAAAAATTTTAACTTTAAAAAATGATTGATCTTTAACAATAGAATATTTTTATTATTTTGTTATGTTTCGGTTTCATGCCCTTTCAGTTTTTTGGGTTTAATTCCCGCTGTAAAAACACGGCCGTTTCAAAATATTGAATCCTGATTGACGAAGCCTAAATCCGGGTAATTATTGTTATTTCTCATCAATCGAAAAGGTTGTACAAAATGCTGATCCTGTTAAAGTTTGAAGCTAAACAAATTAGTCAAGTTTGATTTATCTAAGGGGGGATTGGTCGCTGAATATATTCTGCTGAAGATAACTACTGTATGCGTTTTTTCTTGCGAAATGAAAATTGCTGTTTAGGTAATTACGGCCAATAAAAAATGGTATCTTTTTATTGGCCGTAATTACCTAAACAGCAATTTTCATTTTTACTTTATTATGTAAAATTATTCAACTTTAGGGGGTAATTGTCGCTGAAATTGTGTTTACTGATAACAATTTCGTATCGTCAACTAATAATACTTTATAAATATTCATTAACAAACTTGATTTAATTTGAACTCGAATTTTAAGTTCGTGGATAATCAGTACCCACAATCTTCGAGTTACTTTCTCCTTTAAAGGTGACATAAGCTTCCACAAATCTCAAACAGGTTTCGGTTACTATTTCAAAGCCGAAATTTATGATGACCGTGGCTTTATCTTATTAAGAGGGTCAGAATAGTTAATCTTTATTTTTGTGCATAATTTTCGGCTTCTGCAGCTTGAAAGTAGTTGTTACAGACACTTTTTAAAGTTAACGAAATGGCTAGCCTGAAAAAGAAAAAAAATCGTACTGAAAACAAAAATCTTACAGTGCTGATCAAGGGGAAACGTCGCCCAGCGCTCATATATTCTTGCGTAGGTTGGAGCATTTAATATCATTAATCATAAAAGCGCCATGTTAAGGCTAACCAACGGAAAGCCACGAACCCATGACTACTATTGTTATTTAAAAACTTTCTAGAATGACATTTCTGTTAAAAAAATATGTTTTTAGCACAAATTCTGTATTCAATTTGAATTTCAGATGATCCAATTTGTAAAATTCCTGTAACAACTACTTTTAAGCTCCACTAAAGAAGGCGAAAGTCGTAAATTATGCCCAAAATATATTCATTATTTTTCGAATTTTATTTCTAATTTATTATCAAGCTGATTTTCGTTTAAAAATGAATTCAGTGGACTTCAAAGTAATAACTTTTCAGATTCTAGAAAAATCCCTTAGTGTGTTTTTTACTTCCGAAATGAAAATTGCTGCTTATGAAATTCTCGCAATTAAAAATGGTAACTAGGCGGATTATGTCCGCAAAAAATGAGCTTATTAAAAAAGCTTCCCAGCTAGTTGTATGTCTTAGAGAATTTTCAATCTGTGAGACAGATTAACCCTGTTTTGAACATCACGGATATTCTAAAACTGTCTATTTTATAATAAATAAAACAAAAAAAGAGCAGTTTAGAAATTGACAATTTATTCTATTCAAATGGTACAAAAATCATTAGGTCGTAAAAAACTCTTGGCTAGACAAAATTGACAATTTAATTTTCAGTGCCGATAATTTGAATTAATTTAATTTGCGAATTCCGTAGAAGTTATGTCGTAAAATAGAACGTAAACTAGCCAAGTTAACGAACAATCAGATGAAAAATTCAAAAAAAATATAACAGAATTGTAGGTTTCAGGGCTTTTGATAGAGTTTTACAATATAGTTTTACTGTATATCAAAAAAATGCTGTCGATGAACTCGATAAATGTTGATGAATATTAAAAATTTATATCTACACATGTTTCTACAAAACGTCATAAATTAGATTTTTTATGCTACTGTGGTTTGCGTCTATAAGGACAGCTGAGATTTTGCCATATTGTCCTTAGCTTGTGGTGCCATATTGTCCTTATTTTTTTAAATTGCTCTAAAAATTTCAAAAATAACGGCGAAGAGCTGAAAACATAAGCCAAAGTTTCGGAGGTCATTCTTTAATAATAAAATAATATTTTTGGGAAAAATTAGTGAAGACCCTTTTTTATTTCATCCATATTTTCACGAAAAAGAGGTGATTTTTTTATATTTTTGGAAAAAAAGACTCTTTTGAGTTTTTTGTCATATTGTCCTTATTGAGGGACGGATCAAAATAAAAAAGCGTAGGTTTTGGTCATATTGTCCTTATAGAGGGTGTCCTTATAGACGCTAACCACAGTTAATATAGCCGCTACCTAAATTCTCAGAATGAGAGTTTTAAAAACTCATTTTTTGAGTAGCAGAGGGCCAATATTTTTTTCTCGGAATCGTTTTTCGGTAGCGATAACCCCGGAACACCAATGATTATTTTGTTTAAGTTTAGTTTCAGATAGACCTTTGTTCATATAACAAAGTTGAACGCTGCCTAAGGGCATAATACATTTGGTATATCTAAAATTATACTTGCCCGTTACGTTCAACTTTGACGTCAGAGACAGGTCTAGGACTTGTTTTGATTGGTCAATAAACAATATTGTCCAATGAAATCACGCGAATCTTTAAGGGTCTCTGACGTCAAAGTTGAACGTAACGGGCAAGTATAATTTTAGACATAACAAAAAAATTGACTGGTTTTCAGAGGGGGTTACCATTTAAAAAAAATGACCTAAGGTACTCAAGTAGTTTTTTTAAACGACCGCTCCTACTAGATGATGATTTCGAGAAAATCATAGACGATTTCTGGAAACGTTTTTGCATATGCATATCTATAGATCATTTTTCTTCCCGACATCTAGAACATATCAAAAAATCAGCTCCTGTAGGCAAAAAACGTTTTGTCGGGCGTACCTAAAGGTAGTTTTTTTTAGGACCCCACCCTTTGTCCTCATCCCATTTTTAAACAAAGCAAGATATTCCCAAACAGATTTCTGCATCCAACAGCCAAGAAAAAACTCAAAGACCTAAATATTTGGAATTTGTACCGATAATACCTCAAATTCGATATTTTGGCATCTAGTACAACTTTTCGTCAGAAATTTTATGGCGATTTTTTTTGTAATTTGACACACCAAAAAATTTTAAGAGGAAAACGGAAAATCTGTAATTTGACCCCTTTAGAGGTGTATATGGCAAAAATTTTATTACCAAACATTTTCTCTTGAAAAACTACCCAGGTAGGTATATTTTCAGGTCAATAGGTTTTTTGGCTTAAAAGATGAACAAACTGTTATTAGACTCCCCGAGAGGTGTCAAATTACAAAAAAATAATCGGCAAAAAGTTTTCTCAGATTCGTCATTTTAAATTTTTACCGGTCGATTTCCGGACTTCCGGTAAAAAATCACAACAATTTTGTCGTTGAGATTTGTCTTGGCTGTTGGATGCGGAAATCCGGTTTAGACTATCTTGACTTGTCAAAAAATGGCATGGGGGCAAAGGGTGGGGTAACCTAAAAAAAAGTTACCTTAGTGTACCCCTATAATAATATTTTTTGATGTGATTATTTTCGACATTTGTTCGAAGGTAATATTTTCCGGATTAATTTGAAGGATATTATTCAAAGCTAAAAAATATAACCCGGGACTGATTTCTACCCTGACTTGCGCCGTTGCGTTTTTAATGACACAGACAAATCTGCAAGCAAAAATATCTGCTCTGATCTGACAAAAAATCCATTCACATCTGATCCGATTAGGTACTTTTATGATTTCCTTCCGATCTGATAAGGTTTAGCAATTTGAAGTTAATAAATTAACTGAAAACTTATTAATTTCTAAAATCGAGATTTCTCAGATTAAATGTGACCCTTCGATGAGGTCAAATTACATAATTTTTGAATCAATTTTTTTTATCAAAAAATGGTATTTTCTGCTTATTAACCGGTAAAACACGGAAATCGGAAGTACTGGCTCTTCGCGCCCTACTAAAATAAGCAGTGTGATATAACTTTAAACGGACAGGGAGAAACTGGTACTTTACTGTACGATGTTTGTTTAAAGTCACCAGCAACATTTTCTCCTGCGAGACTGTCCGTTCAGAGTCAAATTTCCGAAAATTTAAGGCTCTAGCCTGTCCGTTTAAAGTCGTTTCACTGAACTATATCTGAAATATCCGGACTCACCATGAAGTATATCTTGCCATTTATCTTCTTGGCCAATCACATAGCTCCCACCGAGTTTTGTAACTCTTTCAAAAAGATGATATAGTGATACTGGCTTCCCAGCGAGTTGAGGTTCTGTTGGTGGTGGGGGTTTTCCCTTTTCTCTATAATAAGACTCCAACGATTTCGTGAACTCTCTTTTATCCATGATCACGTGCTTAAATCAAAGATTTTTTCTGCCAGGTTTTTAGAAAATTTTCGCAACTTTCGGTTAGGGTTCTTTGGAAATCGTTTCGGTACTAAAAATCGGGATTCAATTCATAATTCCGATTCCAAAAATTGTCTGAATTGGAAAGGAGGTTAAAGTTGTAAGGAAAAGTAACACTGCTCACACTGGGAGCCTCACAGAATAAAGAAATACACTCCCGCCAAAAGTTNGAATTTTTGATTAAAAATAGCAAAAAAATGTCTTCATAGTTTTTTTTAGAGGCGTATGAGATATCACAAAACTTTTTTTTGCATTCAACTGAAAACTAAAAAAGCTCCGGCAATTTTTTTTTCTCAACCGGTAATTGTCGGTTTGAACTGGTTATTTTCGATTTCTCCTAAATAATAGAGTTTATGCTACTAGTACAAGTACTTGCAAAACATTTTATATCGTTCTTATTCGTTTTATATTGCAATGGGGAATTCTTTAACATTAAAAATTTTAATATTTGGCATACAACAACTTCCGGTTTTACGGAGAAACAATTTCTAATCATAGAAGAATTACATTTTGTCATTATGAAAAATCTTAAGAAAACTTATTTATGTAATTTTATTTTTCGACCATTAGTTTTAGAATTTCTTCTACATAGAAAGTACTGTACCGCAAAAAGTAGTTTTCTTCATCTAAATAAAACACCATAGACTATGGTCCATAGTCTATGGTGTTTTTTATGACGAAGAAAAGTACTTTTCGCGGTATAATACTTTTTATTTTGACTCGGGCCGTCCGTTTAAAGTCATTCTACTGTAGTTTCATTTCATACCCTTATTGGGTCATTTGAAAATCTCGAATTTTTGAAAAAAATCTCCAAAAATTAAAAACAAAATTGACCTTTGTTTTTTTTAGTTTTCAGTTGAAAGCAAAAAACTGTTTTGTAATATCTCAAACGGTTCGTCTGTGGTGACACAGTCAAATCTGTCGCGTCGAAAAAAACTAGCTAAAGTATATTTGAAAAATAAATGAAATTTAGATCACTTTTTAGTGGCCTTATTCCTTGGATCAGGGAGGTTGTAGGGTTTCCAGGTATCTTTTGATTTATAACAAATATAAGGTAACTTTTTTTAATGGAACCACTGAGTGGTTACCACTCCTCTCCAGAAAAACAGTAAAAATACCACAGGAGAATTTTTGAAAATGTATTACGGTAACTTTGCAAGAGGGAATTTTTTGACACCCGACACCATCTGGTGAGGTAAAGAGCACTTTTTTACGTCTGAAATCGGAAAATTACTGGTTTTTCACTGATTACCGGTCGAGGTCAGAAGTCGAACTCAAAAATTGACGGTTAAAATTTGGCCATCGGATGCAAAAAAACGTTTACGGATATCTTTCACCGTTTGATTCCCAGAGGGGTGGCTCCATTAAAAAAAGCTACCTGAGCATTATTAATATTTTATTTGATTTATCGACGTCTGTTAACTTCTGAACACATTTTTGAATTATTTTACAACTTTTAAATCAGAAAATGTGATTTTACGAAATAAATTTTTGTTGTATTTATGACTTAGACGACCTAGCAGATATCAAAATTTTTCGACGAGTTTGGGAAAGGCGAAATTTCGTGCAATTTTAAATGGGTCTCACGAGCGCCCCTAGTCAAAAATTGAACAGAGGCTGATTTTTCTCACAAAAACAGGACGTAATTTAAGGGGGTGTGACTCTAATTTTACATTTTCTTGGTGAAATACAGTATGTGTTTTTTTTAATTGCGAAATGGAATTTGTCATTTAGGTAATTACGACCAATTAAAAATGGTAACTAGGTGGATTATATTTTCAAATCCTTGACATCGGCTATAGCTTGGCTTTCAAAATAAAATCCACCTAGTTACCATTTTTAATAGGTCGTAATTACATAAATGACAATTTTCATTTCGCAAGTAAAAAAACACATACTGTATACTGAAAACTAAGAGCTTATGAAAAAACCCAAAAATGCTTATTTGTAGATCTATCCTTAATCTGACGAAAAAGAACATTAAAAATTGTTTTTGACCATTACACCAATAGTTACAGTATCTTCGCGCTCTCGAGTTTTTCTAACCTAACATAAAATAAGGGATTGTAAATAAGTGGTGAGTCTGTAAGAATCACAATTCAAAAACTTGAGACTATTAAAAAAATTTGAAACATATGTTGAAAAAATGTCAAAAACTATTTGCAGAAAATTTGAAACATTAGTTAAATTAATTTTCCCTAAACCCAGTCGAAAAAACTCCTCAAAAAACAGTTCGACGTCCAGAGCTCTTCATCTTCAAATTAAAAAGTCTCTCTTACAAACTCCCTTATCCTGCCCTTATCCTCTAGGGTCCCTGGCGTCCCACATTCGCGCTCGAGAGTTTTTCTAACGTAACATAAAATAAGGGATTGTTAGTAAGGGTTAAGTCTGCAAGAAACACAATTAAAAAAACTTGAGCTTTTAAAAAATAATTTGAAATATATTGGCCGTAATTTACAAAGTAGCAAGATACATTTTGTAAAACAAATCCAAAACACTATTTAATAAAAATAAATTCTTGAGCAAATTTAAAAACTAGTCAAAATTTTGATGAATCACAAACCTTTTAAAAATATATAAATTCGTCAAAAATGACCTTTATGGTGGGTTGAAGAAATTCCGTTAAATTGCCCTGATTATCAGTCCATAATTAGTCCTCACAATGACTGTGACACAATCAGTACAAAAATTTTAAAAGAAATATTAGTTGAAAAAAAAAATTTTCAAAACAAATTGCAGTAAATTTCCAAACCTAAAATTAATTAAATCAAAAACTTATTTGTTTTGTTCAGTTTAAACTTATAAAAATTAATCGAAAATAATTATTTTTGTTCAACCTTTCAAACCCTTTTATGGCGGAGTCAAAAAAGTCCGTTAAAATAAAAATTCAAAAATTTGAGATTATAAAAATTTAAATTCAAAAATATTGAATTAATACTTAAATTAATTACTTAATTGTCCACACAAGTCTTTTAAAAAATAAGCATTAAATTATCGAAAAAGAAAATACTGATTATAAATCCAAAATCGGAACCAAATTTTGAAAAAATATCTGTCGAAAAATTTCAAAAACTATCAGAAAGTAATTGCTGAAAATTTCAAAATAAAAGTTGAATTAATTTTCCTTAATTATAATTTTCCCATATCAATTTTCCGTAAACCTTGTTGAAAAAACTCCCCAAAAAAAGCAGTTCCACCTCCAGAGCTCCTTATCTTCAAAAGCCAAAAAGTCTCTCTTACAAACTCTTCCCACCCTTATCCTCTAGGGTCCCTGGCGTCCCATCTTCGCGCTCGAGAGTTTTTCTAACGTAACATAAAATAAGGGATTGTTAATAAGGGGGTAATCTGTCTCGTTTCTCTTTCACTTTCTTTAGCGCGCTCTATTTTGCCTCTCTCTCTCGCGTCTTAATTTTAGCGTGGACGCCCTACATCTCTCACTACCTTAGACAGGGGGCAAGAGAAAAAAAAGGCCAAAGAGAGCGAGAAGAGGGTGGGATTGCGAGAGAAAGACCATTTGAAAATGCGCACCCCTGATTGGCTGGGGCGTCCTAACACACTAAACGGGAGTCTGCGTGAATCGCTATCCGAGCCCGCTGGGCGATGCTCGGCGCTGATTGGGCGAACCGAGTGCACGTGGGGGAACTGGCCAACGGCGAGGCGACGCTGTGAGCGATCACGCCCACGCACTGTGGGACGGTACCGAGCACTACACCCCTTGGAGAGTGGGGTACTACACCGGGAAACGCCCACGCGGAAAAAGAAAACGAGGCTGGTAAACATTCATCATTAATGAATAATAATAATTATGTTTAGGAAAACAAAAAGTTTTGCTAAAAATGAGTAGGTGTGTGATTTTTTTTTGTTTTTTTAAGGGGGCTTTGTCGCGTGGGAAAAAGTTTACTTGCCCTCCCCTCTCGCCCGTTTTGTTGGGCTTGAGAGGCGCGCGCATGCTCGTACGGGCAAGTTTAATTTTAGCGAGAAACTCACCCAGAATAACTCGAAGACTGACCGGTGCATTTTTTGGAGATAAAATTTATCAGAAAAATATTAAAAAATTAAACGAAATGAGATGAAGTAAATTGATGTGTATTTTCAAGCTCAAAAATATATCAAATTTTAACTCCTAGGGTTGGTTGATAAATTTTTTTTCTGGCCTGGCCCCTAATAGGGTCCCTATTAAATTAGAAAGATAGCTCTGAACTGTACATTTGTTTTTAAATATTGGGCTATAAGATCTTATGTATCTGGTGCGCGTTCGTGTTTAACCCCTATATTTAGCGCCGTTGTTAGTCAGTGACCTTATTTCCCACGCCCTTATTGGTCAAACGCGATCGTGCAACGAAGGGCCTAGGAATCCCCTCTTTTTCATATAAATTTTCTTCGGTAGAGCAGGCTTCCAAAAGGGATAGACCAAGGGGACCCCATTTTATCCCTTTTTATCCTCCTATCCCTATCCCCTTTTCTATCTCTGACTAGGTAACGCCCCCCTTTTTGGGCATATATTTAAGAATAGAGTATCTCTAAAGTGGTATTTGGAGAAAAAGGCTGCCCATTAGTAATCTGTTACTCTTACTATCGGGGGCCCTTACTATCTGTTACCCTTTTGTTGGGACAAGCTAACGGGGCATTATCTAGACATCAAATCTATATTGTGGCCCGAAATCTCGAAAAAAATGTATTTACCAGTTGCTGTGAATTTGAGGTTCCTAAAAAATGGAGCAAAGTATTTTTAAGTGTTCTATCAGAAACATAAGAATGAGACAAAAAATTGTAAGAAGATTGTCATCAATAAAACCGGAGCTCTATTTTTAATATTCGACTTTTGAACGTTCGCGTCCAGTCACCCTGATACAGTCAACTCAGTTCGCCGTGATCCGCTGCGCAAGCTATTACTCATCGTCTCCTATTATTTTGTAAGGAAAGCAAAATCACAGCCAATCAGAGACGCGTATTCAACCAACGCAATTAGCGGTGGGCCCCGAGTTGACCGTATCGATTACGGGGGCTCCTGGTCATTTTTTACTAGATTTTTAGCCAAAAATTTTATTTAATTCATCTTTTGCTAACGACTCATCCGATTGAATTCTTAGATAGCTAAAACAGAGCACAAATATCTGATAAATAACTGAATTTAAAAAATTGGTCCGAATCCGATGATTGTTACCATTTTTTTTAAGAAAAACTTGTAATTTAACAATTTCAGTAATCTCAGAAAAAAGATAAAATGAATTGGTCCGATGAACTAATTTTTTTTATTTTATTTTTCACAAGATATTTGTGCTCAGTTTGAGCTATCTAAGAATGTTATCGGATGAGTTGTTTTTAAAAGCCGAATTAAATACAAAAATTGGCTTAAAAACTAGTAAAAAATGACCAGGATCCCCCGTAATTGGTATGGCAATCTACATGAAAATATCAAATCTTTCAAAGGTTTTCTGGATTCTAAATGTCTGATTTACAATTGTACTTTAAAATTTTATTATTTTGAAATTATCTTCGCCCGATCTTTCGCAAAACATTGGCGGTATTTTTTTTCAAGGGATTTTTCCAGTGTTGCAGTTGCATGAGTTTTTCTCGAAGATGGGTGAACCGATTCTAAAAATTCCAAAAATAGAGTCCATGGTTTGATACCTCTTCAGGACGGTCTTCGATTTGAACTGGATACCGGATTTCCGGTAATTACCGGTTAAATCTTAAATTGTCGTTAACAAAATTGAAAAACATAAAAATACTTTTTAGCGGCCTTCGGCCGATTGCGGCTCATTTTTTTACAAATTCAAAATATACAAAATTGGAATTTCACCCAAATAATCATTTGAAGCAAATATTTCTTTCAATTCAACTCCAAGAGAAATAATTTGTGATTCTCCCTCGTTGGTGTCGAATTACAAATTCTGACCCCTAGAATTATTCTTTGCAAAATTGATGCCCACTGGTGGTGAAATATATTGGTTCATATTTTCCCTCAGTGAGAAATCGACCATTAATGTTTCAAAGCTTAAAATCTTGTTTTGATCTCAATGGGTCATATTACATTCAAAAAATTTAGTTTTATATTTTGGAATCGTACTGAAATATATTTCTACGATGAATGCGATATGAGTCATATCATATGACCCATATGATTCATTTTGTAGTTTGACCCCATTGGTGTCATATTACAAATTTGACCCTTCCAAGGATGTCGCCAAAAAAATTTTAACACATTTGGTGAACAAATTAACGACATATCTCCTCACGTTATCAAGAAAAACGGGTTTTTAAATTTGAGCAGTTATTACCGGTGATCTGGTTCCTAAAAAAATGAGTGTGGCACGTCCGAACTCTTTGGCTGTGGGCTCCAAGTGGAATTTTGGGAATCGGATGTGTCATCTCTGAGAACATTCGATGCAACTCACAATACCTAAATCCATGAGCTAAAAAAAGCCGCCTTAAATATGCGATGTAATATGACGCCATAGCGATATTTATCTAAATTTGACCTTAAGGAGTCATATTGCATAACTTGACCCTGAAAATATTTGCTAAAAAATTCAAGTGTCTTTGGTCCTGAAATGAACTCCTTGGGGCTAACGGATATCGAAATATCAAGGTTTCGAAGTTTAGTTGCCAAAATGTTCAATGTCGACATTCCGGGGTCATATGACATCAGAAAAAAATCATTTTTATATTTTTGAAATCTCCATGAAATTTGCTTTCATATGCAATGTAATATGACCCCATACGGATCATTTTTGAAATTTGACCTTTTGGGGTCATATTACAAAATTTGACCCCTCAAAATAAAAGTCAAAAAATTTGAAGACGAAAGGTGAAAAAATCAGTCTCATATCATCAACAGTGACCGAGAAACCGACAATTTAAGATTTAACCGGTAATTACCGGAAATCCGGTATCCAGTTCAAAAATCGAAGACCGTTATGCAAGGTATCAAACCATGGACTCTCGACTATTATTGGAATTTTAGAATCGGTTAACCCATCTTCGAGAAAAACTCGTGCAACTGCAACACTGGAAAATCCCTTTAAAAAAAATACCGCCTCTGTAAAATCTTTTTTCTTAGTTAATCATACAGAATAAAGTTCCGAATTAAGAGTAAATATGTTTAATTGAGAGCGGTTTAAATTAAAAATATAGATAAATCGTGATTTAGGACTTGGCTGCGCAGAGTCATATTTGCGATTTGGTTATTTTAGACTAAGGGATCACTTAACGGGTTTACTTTCAGAGTTAATCTTAGAGGTTTTTTTCTTGATTTATCGACGAATGCTTCTTAGAAAGTTTTTTACGGTACTTTATTTTTGTATACACAAGTATTCGTTAGTTTTGTACGTGAGTTGCCCTTGTGCGGTACTATTAACAAGGGGTTAATTTACTACTTGAATCTGCGATCATCGAGGCATAAGGGACTCATCCAAGTTTTTCGTCAAATTTTCGAGGTGAAAAATATCAAGTACTGAGCTATCTGATGTCATGCTACTAAAACTTCACTTTGATTTTTATCTATTATGAGCTCGCAACGAGTTAAATAAATAGATTTAATTTTTGCAACGACTCTATAAATTTCGGATCAGATAAAAATTCGGTTTGGATCATTTCTCCAGCTTATTTGTTTGGGCGTTTCATAAGAGTAGACCCCACTCGAGACAATTATGCACTCGGGACAATTAAGGGGGTGGTCATTGCAAAATTGACCAAAAACATAGTTTTGTAATCGGTTTCACACTGAATGTAGAAACAAGAAAGATATGAAACCACCAGAAATGAAATATTGAAGTCAATAGACGTCGAGTGAGGGTCTAAGTTAATCCCACTGATAGTCACTTCGGCCGGAAATGACGTTTGAAAATTTTATTTAGAAAAAAATAAAAATGTAACTTAGCCCTGAGTTTAAAAGGTATGGACTTGATTATTTTTGTAAAATGACAAAATTAATAATATCTACAAAACTGATCTCAGAGAAATTTCGAAAAAACTTCATAGCGCTTGAAATCTAGAAAAAACAGTTATCTTAGCTTTGAAAAAAAGTTCCGAACGTAATTTAAAAATGCCTCATTTTTTGTTAAATTTTTTTTTATTATTAGTTCCAAATCAACGAAAAACACTCTTCATAATGACTTCTTTGACTTTACCCGTACGTGACCACAAATTTGTATTGCTTTTAGAAAAATCATATGACATGGTTTTGTGATTTTTGGTGAAAAATATTTGGAAATATTTTGAAAATTTTCCTCATTTCTTGTTCAAAAATATTCGAACTTTTTTGTATGGGATCAACGGCTGAAAATATTCATAAAACCACTTTTTAATTTATTCAAATATGTTCTCGTTTTGTTTCTTTGCTCTTGTTTGTACTCTACATCATAATTTTTGCAACAAAACTACGGTTTGGGAAAAATCCATAGAAGCTTTCTTTAATAAAATGATAATAATATCAACTACTAGTTTCGCTTTATTGCATCTTCAGGTTTTTTAAATACAGTAAAGAAATAAAACTTCATAAAGTTGAATTTGTCAAAATCTAGAGAATTCCTGCGCACAGTTTTTGGAGTATATTAATCAAAACTTGCCAAATTCATAAGCCGACGCGACCACCGTTTACAATTCATTTATTCAACTCATGAAAAAAAATATTTCTTTCGATGTGCTATAATTTCTTTTTTTTTCAAAATTTGAAATTTTGGATTTTGACGTGGTAATTGTATACAAACAAATTGAGTGAATTTTAAACGGTGGTCTTGATCGTTTTTAACGGTTACTAATTAATGAAAAAATAAAATA
This sequence comes from Oikopleura vanhoeffeni, assembly GCA_004367855.1. NCBI lineage: Eukaryota > Metazoa > Chordata > Appendicularia > Copelata > Oikopleuridae > Oikopleura > Oikopleura vanhoeffeni. The sequence goes on from SCLH01001425.1 coordinate 36,400, forward strand.
AAATAAACCGTAATTTAGACCGTAGTTTTTGAGTGTATTTTCAAAAGAAGATTCATAAAGTAAAAACAATCGATCTGAGAAAAATTAGATTTTACAAATTAAGGTCAAAAGTAGTAACTTTTGTTTAAGAATGTTTTCATCCAAAAATTTTGAAGTGGCAAAAAGTTTATTATCAAGAGAAAAAAAAAGAAAAAGTGCAAATTTGTGACATTGCATCGACCTTCTTAAGTTGGCTTATGTCAATTGGATACTTTGAAGTTTTAGTGATCAAATTGACACAAACAGTGATCAAATTGACACAAACATTATTTTTTAACATAATTTAAAAAAAAACAACAAAACGCTAAAATTTTGAATTTTTTCTGATTTTATTTGGGTTCTTTTTTTATTTTAAAATATTAAAAATTGATTTGGTTGCGTTTTGTCGATTTTTTTCAAAATTATGTTAAAAAATAATTTTTGTGTGAATTTGATCACTAAAACTTCAAAATATCCAATTGACCTAAGCCAACTTTCTTTTCAGTGTTACCTTGGCTTTCTTTTGAGCCTTCTTTCGAAAAAATCAAAGAACATTTTCTTTCGAAAAAAATTTTACGTGAAAAATTCATATTTTAAGTTTGTGTTCGAAATTAAAAATGGTTCTCCTTGATTTTTTTTTGTTTTCGGCAACCTTTCGCAAAAATTTGAGCGAATTTTCAAGTTTAACCAAGGTAGATTTTTTGATGAAAAATGTCCAAAAACAGTTGTTTATTGCATATTCTAAAATTTTTTTAGCATTTATCGACAGAACTGATTTTTTTGAGTTAGGTCTACTGATTATACAGTTTGTGTTACAATTAAGGACAAGTTCAAAATATAACCTAGGGGGCTTTTCCGTTTTGATTAGATTTTTTGAAAAGGTTTTGGTTATGGGAGTGTAAACATAAAAAAAAATTTAAACATGTTTTTTATCAAGCTGATGGCTAGTTCTACAAATTGGCTAATCCAAATACTATCCGAGAAGCCTTGCTTGGCTTATTTTTTATCGAGAATTTGACAATTTAGGAACCACCACACCCTTAATATCAATTCGCATTTGAGAGTCTCTTTAACGGGTATGCTCAGAAATTCTAAACAACGACCAACTCAGATGGTGATAATTTATTACCAGCTAACTTTGAAAAATCATATTCTCAAAGCTGACGAAATATCCCTACGAGGGAACTTCAGAATAATAAAATTATATAGTTAATTTAGACATGATT
>SCLH01001425.1:54248-71986 GCA_004367855.1 Oikopleura vanhoeffeni
TTTATTCGTGAAGTAAAAATTAGCTTTCTATCATGTCTGAGAGCTGAAATATAACGTCCGTGGGGTACTCCCTTAAGGATTTTTAGAATAAATAGTACATCCTTTCAAATTTCGAAAGTTTCAGAAAAACTAATCCAGAAGTTTTCGTTTTTTTTTTAATTTTTGATTTTATAAAAATCATTGTTTTTGTAACAATGTTTGCTTTTGTAAATTTGTTAATCAAAATTAAGCAATTTTTTCAAACAAATTTAATTTTTTATTTTAATTTATAAAGAAAATAAACCTAGCTGAAAATATTTATTGTGTCGAAAAACATAAATTTATCGAAAAAATAATTATTTTCAGCAAGTTTTGTCGAGACAAATTTTTTTTTGTTTTAAATAGAAATCAAAAAGAAATTGTTGCCAAATTGAATTTATTGGTAAATAAAAGTAGCAAAAATTTTCATAATAATAAATATTTCACCTCAATTATTCTATGTGCAACATCTACTGGTGTGATATCTCCAGATTTATAAGCTTTCACATAATCTAAGGCACTTCTGAAAAAAAATTCGTTTGGACTTCTCGAATCCGTCTTTTCTTTGTGTGCTTTTATTAAACCTCCAATGTTACATTTTTCTCCTTCTTTTGCGATAGGGCTACTATGAGATATAACAGGAAAAAATGTCGGTCCAATTTCTAATTTTAATTTTCGTAAAGCAGGCAATCCAGCTGCTTTCATAACAATAGGATTTACGAATAAATCGCCAAACTGGGTATTTGAGATATATGCGAGAATTTGAAGGCCAATTCCATTGAAATTTTTTGGTAGATGAGTTGGAACAGGTGGATAGCAGCCAGTTTCGGGGTCTAAATAATTTTGAAGAAAATCTCAAGATGTACTCCGGCAAATTTTAGGGTTAAATTTCGAAAGGTAGCAAACGTGAAGTTTGCTGAAATGACGCCTTATTAATGTACAAAGGAGTGTCGTCACAAAAAATTAGGGAAATTTTGCGGGTATTTTAAGGTTTTTATGTTTAAAATTTGAACTATCGCGAATTATTTTAATCATAAAATTTAGGCCATTTAGGATCAGATTGAAACAAACATGTTACATCGTGTACGGACAAATATGTTTGTTTACAAAATTTGATAACCCATTTTTCAGTGCACGGGAATTTACATTTCCTACTTACTTTTGAGGTAAACAAAACATTTTGATTTTCGTTTTTTTCCAAAAAGATAATAAACCGTCAAAATTCCGATGCCGAGTTTAATATACGAAAATTTCCACAGAACATCCGAAATAAGCGATATTTGGTCCATTTCTAAATAAATAAACAAAAATTATTTCGAGTTTATAATTATTAGACATTTCACCAAACTACAGGCATTTGACTATGCAGTAAATAATGATAATCTAGTACAGCGACTCCGTTAATAATTTAACTAATATGTCTTGAACCAAAAGCTTTGATTTGTGTAGCACTGAAAATAGTGGTTCGAGGTATAAAAAACCTAGGAGTTGAAATTAAATTTATTTACTGTTTTTTGCCTCAGAAAATGTTGAATTTTTTATGGAAAAAGTTTTTCGGTAATTTACAGTATGTACTTTTTTTGCGAAGTGATAATTGTCCTTTAGCTAATTACGGTCAATTAAAAATGGTAACTAGGTGGATTTTATTTTGAACGCCAAGCTATAGCCGATGTCAAGGGTTTGAAAATAAAATCCACCTAATTACTATTTTTTATTGGCCGTAATTACATAAAGGACAATTTTCACTTCGCAAGTAATAAAAGTACATACTGTATATAAGTTAAAATTCTATAGAAAAACTGAAAGTGGGTCATAAACATTTTGGGTCATATTACAGAATGTTTGGGCTAAATTTTCATCTTACTACTTATGACGGGTCATATTTCAATATTTTATGAGCAAATAATAATTTCAAAACCTTAATTATGGGTAATAATCAAAACCTTTTGTGGAAATGATTCAGTGCGGCATTTCAAAATTGATGAATGTCCCAATTTTTCAACCATTTGTCATTTATAAATTTTTTTTTTCATTTTAACGTTTCGATTCATCATCATTTTCGAAACTGCTAAATAATAAATTATGAAAGCATAAAAGTTTAGAATATTTCACAAAAAAAAGTAAAATTAGAAAAAAATACCCTAATTTTTGCATGTTAAAAAAATTTTCTTTCAAAATTCTATCAGGTAAAAGTTACTTTATTTGATTAATAAAAAAAAATAAAACCCTATCATTGTGAAAAACACATTTACAGCCTATTTTCGGTGTATTGATTTTTGGTCCTTTCTTTTTGTTCTCATAAAAATTCACAAAGTGAGTTGATCAAAATCAAGTAGTGCATGAATGTTTGCTTTTTCAGGTGGAAATTAACTAGAAGATAAGGATATCAAGCCATAAAAATGAACGTCAAAATTTAATAGTGTAAATTGAACAATTTTACATCTAACTTAATGATTTTCAGTTTACGAGTCATTTCAGAAACTGTGTAACGAGTCTGAAAATAGACAGAATCACCAAAATTTTGAAAAATATCCCGGCAGTTTATCTTTAAAATTTATCATAAAATTAATTTTAGTCTATTTTAATCTGAGAGTAAATTTTTCGAACAAAAAAGTAGGCGGACGCAAATCCAATAGTACCAGTCAAAATCCAAAACGTGATCATGAGTAGAAATGAATATCCAAAATATAGAACGAACGGAACAAAAGTGGGAACCATTTCAAGTTTTTTGTAAAAATAAAATATAGAATAAACGAAAATATAAAAGGCACTTCCTCCAGAAACAAAGAAAGTTCGCCAAACCCAATGATAATCTTTGAAAACGATTAAAAAAATTATTTGTTACAAATTTTTTGCAGGAGTTCGAATCCTGATACAAACTTATATTTTTTCGAATAATTGATGAGATGAGACCTAGAAAATATAAGATATCGATTCACAACGGCTTTTTTAAAATTACATTCTGGTTTGATATTTTATTTCTTTTTTGCTCGACAATTAAAACCTACAAAAATATAAAAAACGGTTAAAAATTAAATGAAGATTTTTCTAGTAATTCAGGGGACATTTTGAAAAATCAATGGGGTCTTTATTGAAAAAATTTATTGCGAATCCAAAAATATAATACTTATTATTTTTTTCATGTTATATAACCTTGGTATAACTAAAAAATATTTCTAAATAGTTTCCTGATGTTTGCGGTAGTACCAATTTTTAAAAAACCATAATCTAAAATTTATTTTTGAAATAACACTGGAAGGGTCTGAGCCGAATCGTTGAACTTATTTCAGAGGCCAGTTTTCACAATTTATATGGTGCAAAAGCCGTGAAATTGTAAAAAAAAAATTGGAGATATCAGGATTCGAACACTCTACAAGACAGCCAGAATTAAATTCTATCGCCTTTCCTTCAGCACATAATTGAAAGTAAACCATCACAATACCAATTTGCGCAACAGCAATTACCAAAATGCAGAATACAAGGAACAAAAATCCAAACATGTAATAAAATTCATTTTCCCAGATTGCAGTGAAGATAAAAAATAGCTCGATAAATACAGCTCCAAATGGGAGAACACCAGCCATGAGTAAGGAAATAACTGGGCCAACATAAGCATTCTAAATATCGATTAAAAGTATAGTAAAAATTAAATTGAAGATTTTCTGTCGATACAATACGAAATACGTTCTGTAAATTTCTTGTTATATAAAAAACTTACTTTGCTTTATAATAAGGTAGGAACGGCAAACAAATTTTGCTTGACAAAGAAGTTTATTGTTGAGAATTACAAATTAATAACTTTGGAAATAATTTTTTTTTAAATAACTTGCAACCCTGTCAAAAATTAAAAACCGTTTTCGAAATTGCCTATTATTAAGCTTGACATTTTTTATTTTTTAGAAAAAAATTTCAAGGCAAAATTTTAGATAAATGCTGATTTTTGGATAACGGGACATTATTTTTTCTTAATTTTTTCGGGGTCAATTTCAGCACATAAACTAAATCTGAGCTATCCGATTTTTGCCGTTCGTACCTTACCTTATAATCTCTCATATTTAAAAAAAAATTATGTTATAAACTTAAGTTTTTGATATTGAGAGCCCGGTCGTTTACAGGAACGCTTCTAACTGGAATATATTCTCATTTTTTTTTGTCTACCTCATACAAAATATACGACAAAATATTTAAGGAAGAGATAGGAAAGGTCCCTTAAATTGAGCTGATAAAACTTTAAATTTCAGTTTGTCATGGAGACCCGAGATTTTTCACGGCGTCGCTGCGATATCACACCGTCGCATATTATAGATATCATAAAACGCCACCTTTTTAATGAGATTGCTTGAATTTTATTGATGCGAAAAAATTATTTCATAATTAAATAAATCGCAGAAGTTGTACATATGTAAAATAAAGCCTATCAATAGAAAAATACTCATTTTACAGATAAACGATATTCAACCAACGTATAAGTGAATTTCACACAAAAACATCTGGTATCGAAAGAATGAGTCATTTTTCTTTTGCGTAATTTTAATTTTTTTTATAATTCATATGGCTTACGATCCCCGAGTGCAAATTTTTTATCAGCACTCTTTTTTTAGAAATCCATTTAATCGCGCTCGAAGCAAATGGCTGAAAAGGGGTATTTTTAATGATTCACATTTTTCCGCCTACGCATTTTTGTTCAAAATGATCTAAAATTTTTTCCAAAATTTTCAAACATGTTTTTTGGAAAAATGTAGCAAATTTTTATGTGAGTACGGCTGTGTTGTTTTTAATTCAAAAAAATAAAGTTTAATATGCTTAAATTTCAATTCAGTCATAAAAAAGCCGTTTTGGTAAGTCATTTTCTGGCCACTAAAGGGCTCAAAAAGATTTTTTCATGCTCAGAATCAATTTCCTTGGGGTTCATTCACCCAAAGTTCCGGTTCCTCCTAACATACATCAAAAAAAGCCAATAAAAAAGTCTTAACTCTGTGGCGGATACATCTCGGAATTTGATGGTCTTCTGCAGGGATCTTCTAAAACTGGTACTTTGAATCCAAAAAATGAGCCAATCATAATTAATGGCAACGAAATGCCAAGCCACATACATAACAGCGCAAGCATTGTAGTAAACGGAACAGCTCTAGAACTCCCTTGGTGCCAAATAAAAATATTGAGCAAAAAGCAAATTCCGAATATTATGCTGGGGTAAATAATGGCGGTTAAAATTGCAGTTTGTTTCCATTCTTTGCCCTTCATTGACCTGTATAATCTGGCAGAGTAATATCCGGCGAAAATACCCATGAAAACGAAAAGGAAAAACATGGTGGAAATAAGAGCACCTCGGGATGAGGGGGAAAGCATTCCCAGCATTGCGATCACAATTGTAATCACCTTTAAAAAATAATTACAGTACTGTAATGAAAACCGAAGTATACATTTTTGGTCGACAAAATGTTTGGTCGAATTTTTTTTTCCTATTTTTTGCTATGAAAACTGCGTAGGCGGAAAATGTTTACCAATATTTAAATAAAAAAGGTGTGCAATATAAAGTTGCATGTCTAAAGAATACAAGCCTGGATTTATTTGTTTACCAACCGGTTTCAATGCAAACATGAAAAATATAATCAAATAATGAAATATTTCGTAAATTTTTATTTTACTTGTAGTGCTGATTTCCGCCTACGCACTTTTCATAGCAAAAGATATGCATTTCAAAAAATTTCGACCAAAAATGTATACTCCATGAAAACCCTTTTTACTCTTCACCTTAAAATTTTCGAAAAATGAAATATTTTAGGAGGACACGCTAAATAAAAAACGTACATACAAAATGTACTATAGTATATACTAATCAAGGGGACATCGTTCTGATCACTTTTAGGCGCCCACACAGAGAGCATCTCATAGCATCTACCATCATATCTAAGCAAAACTATAGGGATAAGCCCTTTTTTTTTTTTTGTGTTAAATTGCATTTATTAATGACTTATTGATTTTCAAAATCAAGTAAAGAATAAGGCCTGATGTTTTTACAAAGATATTTTTGTAATTATCAAATGTTTAAAATCTCCCTTATATATGTATATAGGAAGGATAAGAGACATGAGATTCATCAGGCCTTAATTTTGACCTTTCACGGCGTAAAGAATGAGCTCAATTGGGTAACTGAAATTCAATTAACAAATTCACCAATTGAGCTCTATACCGATCCTAAGGTTTTTGTATCTATAAGATTCATTATGAACTGAATTTACTGTTTTTCATAAGTTCTTTATATAGTGAATCTTAAACCGGAACAAAATTAACTTTCCTAAATTTTTAAAATTACAGTGAAAAAAAAATATAAAAAATAAATATAAGCAGATAAAAAAGGTTTTTTAGAAAACCTGAATGACAGAATATGTTTTATAAACGGTTGGTTGTATTTCCTTCTATGCAAGTCCATCAAAATCGTCCATTTCCAAACAGCTCCACAGCAGCTAATTGCACTAAAGAAATCAAAAATAAGTAGAACCTTTTTTCCACTAAAAGCTTTTAAGTAGCACCCCCTAAAGTAATATTGTGACACTATATTATTAATTTTGTGAGTGNCACAATACGATTTTATTAAAAAGGGAGATTAAATATACCAAAGACATAGTCCTAGTTTTTATTTATTAAAAATAGTTTATTATTAGTACACACACGAGTTTCAGTTGATCAAGATAAAATGAAAAAAAAAAAACAGAAAAAATGGATCCTTTCAATGTGTCGATTCAAACGATGAAAATATGAAAAATATCCGCTATGCAGCTTTAAAAAACAGTCTACCACTCGAATCAAAAATCAACTTATAATGTACACATTCCCAAACACTGTGAAGTCTCAAAAAAATAATAAAAACTGTATAAAGGATATATTAATTTGTGATTATATATCATAATCATATGAATATAAACTAATGTTAGTATTAGCCAGAGTAGAAAGAGGTGAAAAGAAAAGTGAAATGAGACATTCTTGCTATCACTTTTAATTCCCTTGATTAATTTTGTTATACGGAGAACTACGCAGGAGTTTTTCCTTTCTATTTTATAATACCATAACATTTGTCTGTATAGATTTATCCATTTCACTCTTACGCCAGATTATTCTAGATTGTGATATATTTTGCGTGTATGAATACTGTATGAATATGCAAGTTTCAAATCAAGGACTTCAGGGGAAAGTGCTTAGTTTTTTATGATTTATTTCGTCAGTTGCATTGTATTACGGACATTAGTTGTAATGAGAAAAAATTCTTAAAAGACGTTTGAAGTTGACCTGGAATTTTTTTGAGCGTATTTGAGTACGTTTTTAAAATTACATGTACGATGACTTTTTTTCAAAGTACTCATAATTCACGTGGAAGACCCTTAAAAGAATCTCACGAATTTCTACGAATTTTTTGCATTTTTAATTGGGCCTCCGGTTTAAATAAAGCAGTCTAGAAGTCCAAGGCTTCCGGAACACTGATTACATAAGAACAGTTCATGCGTAGCGTGAGTCCCTCTCTTTCTTCTCACCACGAGAAATTAGATTCACGAAATAAATTTTAAGAGTCATTATACTAGAAAATTTTGTAGAAACATATACTTATTTTTAGACAGAGCGATTGAAAAATCTCCTTGAAGTCTTTATAGTGAGTAGATGGCAAATTATAAATTAAGTTTTACAACTGTCATCTATTATTGCACTTCTTCTCTGTTAACAGGAAGGTAATTTTCTGCCAACTTTTTGTTTTCTTCTCTCCATAATGCTTGTTAAATTCGTTTAAAATGTTATTTTGTTTTTCATTTGTTATAGCAAATTGGCTGAATATTATTTAAGCCCTATTAGAAAAATGAATGGTAAAAATGAAACTTGCTAAGTATGGCCGATTTAAAAGTTGTGGCACGCGTGGCTAAAATTGAGTCTGGGTACAGATTCATGTCCAAAGTCTACGGTTACAATGATCTGATAAAATCCCAACCTACGCCAGACACCTACGCTTCTTTAAAAAAGCTTCTTAAAAAGACACGCGAGTTCGATACCTACTCCTATCAGATTTCATCTTCTTTATTTGTCTTGTGTGAGGCTCCGGAGAAGCCCTTAAATAATTTGCAAGCGCTTTTGTTTAACGCATTTTAGCTTTCAGCGGACAAAAAACGCAAAAAAACCGAAAAATTTTGAAGATGGTCAGTTTGGCGAGGCTCAGGCAAAGCTATCTCCTCCACCAGTTTGAGAGATACAGTTTCGACATTACTGCATCTGAAAGCCACAAAGACTTGTTTGACAATGAATAGAGAGTCTTTTTGAATTTTGATTCGGGTCTCATTGGGGGCCCATGTCACTGTTTCATTTTGAGCCTAAATTTTGACAAAATTTAGCAACACCAGAAAAAATGCCGTATTCAACAGTAATTTTTCGTAAATACAAACACTTGAGGATTTTGGTGCCAATTTTTAACTCCCAGGTAGTGTCAAAGAAAACAACATTAGCGCACTTTCAAATTGTATCATAAATAAATCAATAACTTTTAGTTTCGTGTTATTTGGCTTTTTGGCCGCCAAGCAAAATGTTAAAAACAAATGCATTTTGCATTAATTTGATTAGGCTTTCTCTGGAGCCTCCACAAAAAAATAATAAAAATGATAGAAATTAGAAAGGAGTAGGTACGGAACTGGCGATGTCTTTTACAAGAAGCCTTTTTACAAGCGCAGGTTCCGGCGGGTGGGATTGTATCTCAGATTACTGTTAAATTCCAAATGTGTACCGCGAGGGTTGATTCTGTTAGTTCAAATGTTTTTGGAATGGGTCACGCATTTGCTGTTTGGCGGGAAAAGACCTTGGAAGAGGCTCAAATCAGCGACACGCCGACTCCTTAAGAGTACAACTAAGGGAGTATGGTCGCATTTCAAGGCCAAAAAAGGGTTTTCAGGCGGTCGCCTCAGATGACATAACTAGAGAAACAGCACGAAATTATGGATTTCAGTTTAGGATAATTTGGAAACATTATTTCTTTGGGGCTTTCACAAAAACACATCGAAGGCCTCTAGAATAAGCCGACCAATCAAGAACGGGACCTTTTTCAGTGCACACTATTTTCACTTCAAAGCCTATCCTCCTGAGTTCTTAAAGATAGAGAATACCTTTTATAGCTGTTTATTACCACAGAGAAGCGTGGCAGAGCCCCTTAGTTGAGTTTACTCAAAAAAAATTTCTTCCGGCGCTTGAAAATGAGCAAAAACTTTTTTTTTTTTTTTTTGGGCAAAGTTTTTTGCTCGAATAACGCTCGGAATGATTCTTGAGTAAAACTCAACTAGGGGCCTCTGCCCGACGTTCGGTCTGTGGTCATAAGCTATAAAGTATTCTCTATTCTTTCAAAACTCAGGGAGGAGTAGGCGTTTGAAGTGAAAATAGTAGCCACTTTTGAAGTTGTTCCTGATTGGTCGGCTAATCAGGAGCCTCCGGATGTGTTTTTGTGGAAGCAAGATTAATGGTTCAGAGTTATCCCTGAATGAAATCGCTTATGTTCGCTGCTGTTTCTAAATATTTCATTGCAGGCGACGCTGAAAAACCCGGTTTTGGCCTTAAAATCGCGAACCAGTTACTCCGGCTAATTGGAATGTTATCGATAAGATCTTTGGCAGACAAGGGCTTAAGAGATTATTATTGAGATAAGCGCGTTTGAAAGATCTACGCCTTTAGCTTACGTGAGAAAATGTCAAAACTTTTTTGTATGCACACACTCCCTGAACACATAGCCGCGACACAAAGGACCCAAGCCAAAATGGAAAACTATCTCCCCCAGCGTTTTATCTTGAAAATTATCTGAAATTATTGAATAACTGTAGAAGTGGTAGGCCAAAACTTAATCTTGGTCAAAATGTCTAACTTTCGCTGTATGTTTTTCTAAAATATGCAGGAAAACCACCGTTTTTGGCAATTCAGTCGTCGGAAAAAAAACTATACTCCTCCTAGTAAATTCGGCAAATCTCTTCTCTTTGGATTTCGACCCTTAACTTGAACATATGATTTTTAAGGAGCCCACGAAAAGTTTTTCGAAAAAAAAGGGCTCTCAATTTTGTACGTAGGCCGAAAGAAAGTACTGAAACCTGATTCAGCAAAGTTGGCTTACGCGTCAAGGTGATATTTTTGAATTTGACGTGTTAAATTTAAGCAAAACGTTATTTCATTAAAACTTCATTGTGAAAAAATGCTTAGAAAAAATGGCGAAACGCAAAATCACGAATTTTTTTTTGAACTATTTGGCGGTAGTGCACTTTTATCACCTCGGGTCTTTGGAGCATTATATTGGCCCCTAAGGGTATAGAACCAGCGACCAGTCCCCCCTTAAGGAGTTTGAGGTCCACGATAATTGAGAGTTATTGAGAATACTTTTTTGATACTATTTCGTGTAGAGAATTTTCTGCCAAAGGTTTTCACTTATAGATTTTTTTTTGTTTGAGATTTTTTAAAGAAAAGTCGGTTCTTTCGGAGTTGGAAATTGGAGGTTAAATTAAGGGTGACGATAATGAGATTTCTTCGATAACTTTTTGATCCCCTATTTTGTAGAGAATTTGTCACTGAGTTTTTTTACTCACAGGATTTTTTCTGAACTTTTGGCCAGATAAAGTAGGTTTTTAGAAAATTTATTAGTTCAGAATTTCAACAAAAACTAAGAATTTCACAAGTCGTTCCTGAGGACTTTAGGAGAAAAACGAATCGAAGAAGGGAAACCATTTGAAACCCTAATCCAGCGGTCTTGTGCAGTGAATTGGAGTGCACCAGAATTAAAAATTTTTCTATACTATATTATTCAAGGAGAGTGGCTTTTGCGTGAGGCTCCCAAAGTTGTTTGGACCAACCTAAGCAAATTTGAAAAAAAAGGGCCATTTGGTGAAGCAGTCTCATTTTTACAAATTCTAAGTTTTTATGCTCGCGCCAAGATGAGTGATTTTTTAACATTTAAATTGCATCTTGAAAAGCGCCCCCTTTGACGCTGTTAGACAGGAAAAGTCACTCATACTCGAGCATGCTGTTTTGAATCGTATTTGTTTATGCTTTCTTGACCGGGGATTGTTGTCAGGAAGTATCTGTGTATCCTTATGGTTTTTCCAATATAACTTTTGATAGTAGACTTTGCAACAGTCGACCATTACACGATCCCTTGTACTAGACAGCTATGTAAAGTTGGGCGTCGGCTTTGTTCGAGAGACATGAGTCAGTAAACTCCGGTTCTCTCAGTCTATAAACTTGGAAGTTTTCCCGCAAAAGCTTGTGGACTCAAGTTGTGATTACAGCCCCAAGTGACAATCAATGATAATTCAGACAAAGCGAGCATTTTGGTTTCTCTGTCGATGTAGTTTAACTTTTCACCTTTCAAGGAAATTTCGCTTTTCAATTTCTTTTGACTTTTACATCTGATTTATTTTAACGGCGAAATTAAGGAACCAAAATTTCCTGACTATAGTTCCCTAGTATATCTAGAATTCGTTATATCAAACATTAAAGTTAGTAATCTTTTTTGCTCTTTTCATGACCGCGCGAAAAGTACCGCTGTCCGAAGGCGTAGTACCCTAATCGCGAACGATTTTTGATCGAGGCGTGAGGAGTGTTCGCGATTAAAGGACACCAGCCTGTACTTGAACCCAGAAACTTATTTCTTAATGTTCGAAGGTCAACGTTGATCGTTTTGGACTTTGGGGTGTATGGAAAAAAAAGCTCTCTTTAGAAACTTTCTTACATAAACCCTCTTCACTTTTTTTCAAAATTGATTTAAGGAAATTTTATGGAAAAAAAAAACAGTACTATTTTGCACCGTATTCCGTTGAATTACAGGTCCGTGATCATTTGTGAGCTTTGGGTGGTTATGGAAGAAAAGGTCTTTCGAATTGTTCTACTGGTAGATGAAAGGATTTTTTTTGGTGATTCTAAACTTTTTGCAAAAAATTAAAGTTACTGTCATACAGTTTAAAATTTTCAAAAAAAAACGCACAAACGTCAATTATTAAATAGTCGATCGATCACTTTTGTAAATGCTACATTCATAACATGATTAAAATCATAAATTGCATTAATGGGCGCATGGTCACGCGTTACCATAAAAACAATGTGGGAGTTAAGGCTCCTGTGTTAACTATGTTGGAATTTTTTGGAAGTTTCATGAATAAAAGTATAGATTTATCGAAACAAATACGTCACCAAAGAAAGCTTACAAGAACATCAGCTTTCCGTCCGACCCGTGATGACGAAGTTAAGCTAGTTCTAATCGAATACGGGGGGTTTACAAAAAAATGAACTTGAATATTATGATTTTCATGTTAAATGGACTTGAAAATTGTTGGTGTGGTGGAATGAATGGGCTGAAATAAAAATTGAGGTTGAAGTTTTGGGTTTGCATTCGGGGAACCAACCTTTTGAAAGCTGCTTAATTTGAAAGGAAGCAACAGGTTGCAAGCTACTTGGCTGCTTTCTAAAATTGGGCGCCCAGAAGCGCCGTCAGCTGTGAAAACGGCAGCAAGAACCATGCCTGTCACGTATCACAATTAATGAATAAGCTTTCCAAAGCTAATTTAAGAATAATTTTGATATATTTTAGGAGCTTGTATTGGTCTTAAGTTAATTATTTGAATTTTTCAAAGGCCTATAACTTATATTTAATGTTCATAATCCAGGCAACTGTTTTTAATTACAGGAATTCTTCGAATTAATTGCTTTAAAGAAAATATTGAGTTCGAATCTTAAACTTTCCGAATTCGGCAATTATGAGAATGTTTTGAAAAAAAGTTCGAACAATTATCAAAGCCTTATTTTGTGTTCGAATACTATATTTTGCATTATTTGTTTCGAAAGATCACGAAAAAAAACGTCGTTCGAATATGGCGACTTTAACTTTCGCGTAAGAGTGACCACACTATTTTTTATATGCTATTTAAAAATCATATGACACTTTTTTTGAGATTGTTTGGTGCGAAACTTTTTGAATATTTCGAAAATTTCCTCATTTCTGGTTTTTCAAACTAATTTCTCTGGGGAAATGCGGCTTAGCTGAAATCATTAGGAATGGCTACTATTTACCATATATTGAACATGTCTACAGTTCGATTGTTTATTCGCTCTTCGTTTCTCATACTTACAAACTGAATCTCAACTCCTTCTGAATGGAAATACGGTTTGCGCGAATATACTTTAGCCCTCTTTAATGAAAAATAAAAAAAAAATATTTCACCGAGACTTGCCTAATTGGTAAGCCGACCCATTCACCACGTAAAATTAATGAATTTTAAACTCCTGAAAACTAAATATTTCTTTCGATGTGCTAAAATTCGTTTTTGTCGTCTCTTCTAGGAAATTTAATTTTCGGATTTTGACGTAGAATCAGTATCCCCTTATCGACCTTGTTGTGGAGAATGCGGTAGCCATTAAGAATTGCTCAGTCGGAGGGTGAAATGTCGCGTAGTATCTTATTCTAAAAAATGGGAGTGAAATTGATCGCCGATGATGCGAGGTCAGCGAGTAGGTTAGATAGGGAAAAGAATACCGTTCAGGTCCTGGTTGCGCCGTCTAGGGACTTAGTCGAAAAATAGCGATTGAAAGAGTCAGAGCTTGGCTAAATGCGTATAGCCACATTCCGAAACTTTATTCACTCTTTATTAGCTCATAAATTTCCACAAATATTCAAATGTCCAATTATCTTGTAAACTTTTAAAAAAGCTTATATAAGTGCTCTTAAAGCATGAATACTTACCTATTTAACAAACAACTTGATTACTAAGCAGCATTTTGGAGCCCTAAAAACATGAGTTTTCTAAAATTCAGAAACAACAACATAACCTATAATAAGAAACAAAAAAATAGCATTACTATCTTCTTGAGCAACTACTGGCGTTCTAAGTATCGCAATTTACCCACCGTTTCGCTCAGTTTAGCCAGAGACTTTTTTCGCTAATAGTAAGAACGTTTTATTTTAAAAGATGTCGTGTGAACTAGTAGAATGCAAGCTTTTAAACTAACCGCAGGCAGAAAAGCAGACGGCAATTTTAGGTAAAACCATCAATAGTTTGTGACTTAATTTGAGTTTGTGGAGAACTCACGGCCGCGGCCAAACAAAAACAGTTTTTGGAAAAAATCCAACACTATATGTTAGGTTGTTTGCAAAAATCTATTTTTCATACTATTTTTTTTCTTAAGAATCGGGCAGCAGTGGCACATCCGAATATAAAATATTCCGAGATCACTTCACAATCCTAAAACCCGCGGCTTTCGTACGGCTGTGCACAGCCTATGGCGAGGGCTGTAAGGGTATGCGAATCTGCATTAAATATACGCTTAAAGGCATGATAAAACATGATTAAAATTGATTTAAAGGGTGGATAATTAAGTAAGACGAATCGTTCAAATTTTTTTTTTCTAAATTTTCGCATTTTTCACAAACTTCAAATTATCGTCTTGGAGTAAGCCAACTTTGCTCGTCAGTGTCTTCACTGGCTTTCATTTTGAGCTACTTTCGAAAAAAGGTCAAAGCACTTTTTTTTCGAAAATTACCAAAAAAATCATAGTTCGAGTTTTAGCTGAGAAATCTGCAAAAAGGTCGCCTTCATATCTCTTACGAAAGGTCTGCGAGAATACTTGATAAAAATTTGAGCCATTTTGCACAAATATCATGTTCGGAGATAGATTGAAGTCATGAATTGCTTAGAAAAATCGTCCGGTTTATTTGGCGTCTTTCTAGAAGTTGTATCCGTTCGCCGGATCGATTACAAGCTCGTCTTAAAGATTGTGCCTACTACCGTAGACTGATCTGCTGAAATTTGAACTCAATTAGTTAATGTCTGGAGCGGAGATTATATTTTGCAATTTGGAAAAGCGTCACGTGTTGACGATACTGTACTTATGGTGTTATGATCAAACAATTTGTGATGTACTTTTTCGCAGATTAAGGATAGAATCACAAATAAGCATGTTCGTTTTTCATAGCTCTTGAGATTTCAGGTATATTAAAGCCGAGAAAAGTCAATGAGGTCGCATACCCCACTTAATCTTGCGAAAAAGCATCACAAAATTATTTTGATCATAACACCAATAAGTACAGTATCGTTACAAGGTGAATCCTTTTCCAATTGCAAAAATCTAGTCTGCCTCCAGACATATTATTATCACATTGAGTTTTTCAAATTTCACAGATCAGGTTAGTATGAAAGTAAAGTTGCTTCGGAATGGTGAGCTATTGACGCATTTAGCCAAGGCTCTTACCTTTCAATTATTTTTCGTTACGTCCTAGAGGGCGCACAAGACGCTGACACCGGTATTTTACCCCCTATCTAACCTACTCGCCTGACTCGAATCACTCGGGATCCAATTTTACTCACATTTTTAGACTAAGGATTCTACTGCGACATCTCACCTCCAGACTGGACGCAAATTTCAATGGCTACGCCATTCATAACCAAAAGGTGGATAAGGGATATGAAGAGATTAAATTATATATTTTGCGACGGTGGTCGAGACCATGTTTTGACAGCTTTAATTAATAAAAAGAATTTTCATGTAATTTAGAAACACCCAGCTAAGATCACCAAACGCGCACGTTATTCTATAGACTTAAGTTTTATATCGTAAAGCCCCAACCGATTATTATAAACGCTTATAATAAACGCTAACATTCCGATCTGCGAAGTTATAATGTTTAACTCCCTCCAAGAAAGATTACAATGAACAGTATCGACAATTCACGCGCATTACGCCATATGAATGCACTTCCACTTGGCTCCCCTACCTTTGAGCGCGTTATTCGAATCTCGGAACATAAAGCTAAGGAGGCCCTACCTTAATTATTTATTCTAGTTTATTAGATTAGAATAACTGAAGTTTTAGCTTTAAAGATATAGAAAGTATTCTCAAACTTTGCTAACATTCTTAATTGCACTCAGATATTTTCGGGCAGTAGACACAAAATGTGCATACTTCTCTCACGGCCTCTTCAAAGTTAAAACAGAGAGATTAATCCATTGACCACCATCTAATTTCCATACTTCTCAGGAACGCCTCGCTGACAACAAGGGCCACAAATTGACAGCTTCTGTAACGAAATTAATTAACAAATGATTTCAAAGCATTAATTATTAATTAAATAATGTTACAATTCCCATGGCAGGACACAACGACATTTCGCATCTATGTTTGACACTATTTCAGAAGCTCCCTGGCTTACGAATCGTGTCACCAATTGATAATCTATGAACGAAGCTTTCGAACGAGCAATGTGATAAGATGGCGCTCAAACTATACAGTAGCTATACAAGATTATTTAACATTCTTTCAGGATATATGCACCATCAAAGATTACCTTTATTTTAAATCATCATTTGATAAAATGACGGTAAGGATAGTGTTGGTAGCACTTAAATTGCAGTTAACAGAATACTGTAGGTTAACAATCCATGTATAGAATAACCCGTAACAACCAGCAATCGTGACAGTCCGTAGAGAAAAGGAATGATGTTTATTTTTATGTAGTGCGTCGGCAGTTTGCTGCGCTCGATTGACGAGCTGCAACCGGACCTTGCTTGATTATGAAAATAAAGGAATCCACCTTCTCAAGACAAACTGCTTCCCATTAGAAATAAATTAGTCAGCAACATAAAATGTCAAATATTTATACGTTAACGGTGTATTACTTGGCTGTTAGCTAGAACACAGTCTTAAAAGTTATGAGTCATGATAAATCGCCTTGCCTGAACGGTAACTGCTCTTTAGTATCAGCAATGTATAATGCTTTAAGGGCGTCATATAAATGTAATCAGAAATAGTAACTTTTATAATTTCACTNTTTCACTCTTACGCCAGATTATTCTAGATTGTGATATATTTTGCGTGTATGAATATGCAAGTTTCAAATCAAGGACTTCAGGGGAAAGTGCAGGGTTGTAGTAAATATCCTTATATATATAATCCGATGTTAAATATGCCTGTTTCACTAAAATTTTTCAAATTTAGTAAAATCAGTAGGCAAATGTGTAAGTTAACTATGCCTTTTCTGAAATATGCTGTTTTCAAGAAGATAGTCATAACAATTTTGTAAGTTTTCAACACAGGACAATTTATTGGATAATTTTTATATTATATTTAGATAATCAGACAGTAATAGATAAGGCATTTAGGGGACTATATTATTAATCGGCCCAATGATAAAAAAATATATAAAATAGATATATATATGCGAGGAAAGCGGAGTGCAAGAAAAACGANTAAAAAAAAATTGAAAAATTATTAAATTTTTTCAAGTTTTTGATGAAACAAATCGGAACTCACATTTAAATCATTTTTATTTCACCAGCATGTAGCTATGACATCATGAATCATAACGAACAATTTTTAAGACCGCAAAAATATTTAAATTTTATTTTTTATTAATATTTGTGAAAAATGAACCCCAAATGAAGGCCGATAAAAGGGGATTTTATGTTTTTTTATAATTTTGTTGAAAAATGAGCCCAAAATCGGCCGAAGGCCGATAAAGGAGATTTTATGTCTTTAATTTAATTTTGTTGAAAAATGAGCCCCAAATCGGCCGAAGGCCAATAAAGGGGGATATTATATTTTCAATTTAATTTTAATGAAAAATGAGCCCCAAATCGGCCGAAGACAGATAAAGGAGATATTATGTTTTTTATTTAATTTTTTTTTTAAAAATGAGCCTCAAATCGGCCGAAGGCCGATAAAGGAGATTTTAT
>SCLH01001425.1:76190-108147 GCA_004367855.1 Oikopleura vanhoeffeni
GATCTGACCTATGTCATCGTTTTTTCTGATTTGATTTATATATAATCAATCAAAAATTATTTTTAAATAGGTTTAAAATTTTGATGAAAAAATCACAATTTTTCATAAAAAATGGTTATTTTCCCCTATAAAAGCAGATAAGTACACTTCTGATATTATTTCTGGGTCGATATACTAATCAAGTGACTCTGTGGACAATATTTAATTGCTCGAATTAATTTTTTAATAATTAAAATATTTTCGTGAAATACTTAAAATTGAAAATTTTGAAATATCACTTTTGAAAAAAAATATCTGTTCCTGTATACCAATTAATCTTTGTTTTGAGTGTCAACCATGGACAAAACACTTTCCTAAAAACTGGCTATTTTCAAATTTTAATTGACGCAATAGGTCGCATTTAATTTTTTTAGAGGTAAAAGATTGGAAAAAAATCTCAAAAAATCAACCCTCCGTAAAATTTGAACAAAATTTCCAAAAAAAAAATAAGTCACTTTTTTGAAATCCTTGCAAAATTCTTTATAATGTATTCGAAGGAGACAATTCTACGATGGTTTTTTTGCATATTTTAGATGATTTTAAATATGCAGTCACCTATATATAGGTGTTGTGCTCACACGGGTTAAGTATACATTTTTGGTCGACAAAATGTTTGGTCGACTTTTTTTTCTCCTATCTTTTCCTATGAAAACTGCGTAGGCGGAAAATGTTTACCAATTTAAATAAAAAAGGTGTGCATTATAAAGTTGCATGTCCAAAGAATACAAGCCTGGATTTATTTGTTTACCAACCGGTTTCAATGCAAAAATGAAATATAATCAAATAATGAAATATTTCGTAAATTTTTATTTTACTTGTAGTGCTGATTTCCGCCTACGCACTTTTCATAGCAAAAGATATGCATTTCAAAAAATTTCGACCAAAAATG
Organism: Oikopleura vanhoeffeni; assembly: GCA_004367855.1. Lineage (NCBI taxonomy): Eukaryota > Metazoa > Chordata > Appendicularia > Copelata > Oikopleuridae > Oikopleura > Oikopleura vanhoeffeni. Next base: position 77,119 of record SCLH01001425.1, read on the forward strand.
TATATTCCATGAAAACCCTTTTTGCTCTTCACCTTAAAATTTTCGAAAAATGAAATATTTTCCTTTCTCGTCTATATTTAGGGGGACACGCTAAATAAAAAACGTACATACAAAATGTAGTATACTAATCAAGGGGACATCGTTCTGATCACCTTTAGGCGCCCACACAGAGAGCATCTCATAGCATCTACCATAATATCTAAGCAAAACTATAGGGATAAGCCCTAATTGGTTCACTTTTTAGGCGGTATTTCAGTGAAGAAGCGAGGATTGTATAATGATATTCAATTTAATATATTTCTAGGACAATCTAGAACGTATCTAAAACGATTTTGTATGCTCCTGCGAAATCGGGAGGTTTTTTCACCAAAATTGTCACTTTTTTTCTTCACCACAATTATCATTTTTTTTTCTCCGGAGAAAAAAATGTGACAAAAGAGCCTTTATTTATTTGTCACTTTTTTTCTTCGGCTAAATGCTGTCTAGCCACCAAAAGAAAAAAAGAGACAATTCAACACAACTCAGGCTTTAGGTCTTGGTCATATTGTCCTTATAGACGCACCCTACAGTGAAGTATGCGCAAAACGGTTTCTACGTTTTGAGTAAAATGACTCTATTTAGTTCATAGGGTGCCAACACCGTTTAGATCGGCTTTTGGAAACTACTCATCATCAAAATCGAAAAAATATTGGTCCAATCGGACAATTTTTCCAAAAAAAAACTTAAATAACTTACAATAAATCTAAAATGTTTTTTGAAAAAATGGTCCGATTCGAAAAAAAAGTGACCTAACAAAATCTACTACATTTTCACATGAAAATATTAATCGTTGACCCTCCCAATCTCTATTAATGTAGCGGTTAACTTACACTCATAAACAAAATTTGCATGCCGGCACCAATCATCGCGACAAAGAATTGGAGCCGTTTTGGAGGTCTGAAAACGTCTCCATGAACAAGTTTCCACCCTGTTTCTTCATAGGTATCGTCCAGTAACAATTCTTCTTCGTCACGATTATACTAAAAATATAATTTAGTTGAGTGAAGTAAAATTTCATTATATCGAAGAAAATACCTGTACGGACAAAGTAACTTTTTTCATAGCGTTTCGCTTCAAATTGTAAATATACCTAGCTGATTCAACGAATGTATGATCAGATTAACTTTTTCAAATCTGATAACTATTTATTTTTTGTGTTGACTTGAAAAAAATAACTGAAACAGTCATAGAAATCATTTATCAGAAATATAATAAGGGTTCTCATCACCGATTTATATTATAAGATGATAAGCCTTTTGAACTTTATATACACTTATATGTAGAAAACATATACAATGACATGACTTTAAACAAACAGGTAGAAACCGTTACCCTGTCCGTTTAAATTCGTGGCGAAATTTTCCCATTTGTCCATACAGGTATTATCTTCGATAAATACACCTGGTCATTATATGAATAATTTTTTTAAAGGAAATTCAAAACATCGAAAATTAAAGGCGAGTTTTGTAAATAAATTAAAAAGGTTGTTTCGATTCGTAGAAAAACAAAATCATTCTAGAAGTTTTTAGTGCGAAAAATATGTTTTTCTACAATACACTGCGTGGGCTCCATTTTTTAATGCAAAATATTCGTCATCAAAGTTAGGCGGGGGAATAACGTAAACAGCGGCAGCCAATTACTCCCGCAATTCCCCGCAAAATCTTTTATCCAATTACTTTTATTTTAAAAGCACGTGATTAATGAGAGGGAAAAATAATTTTCCACAGTTTGAAGCAGGAATAATAATTTCTGAAATTTTAACCGGGTCGAGACTTTAGCCTATATTTCTAGAATTTTATGTCAGATCCTTAATAAAGTTTAACCTAAAAACAATGATAACGAAGACTAACCAAAAAAATAAAAATAATCGAAAAACTTACCTGTGAAATATCATGTTTAACTGTTCTTATAATAATCATTGCGATAATTCCAAATAAAAATAAAACCACCACCAAAGAATTAATAATAGAAAACCAATGAATTTGAGCATCTCCCTTCACATTTAAATACATATCCCACCGAGAGGACCATTTTGTTTCACTGTTTTCCCATTTGACAGAATAACTGAAAAGTAAATAGTGAAGAGTTTAATAGTCTATTATGTACAACACTGTGGTCATTTTCAGCTAGATTCACTCAATGGATTTCGCTATAATACCTTTTCGTTGTTCTGAATTCTCACCCATGCTTGGGACACTTCACTCACCTTGTTAGATAGGGGATTCACATAAAAAACAGTTTGTGTTTTTTCTGATTTAGCTGTAAAAAAATAAGTAGCCTTGGCTAAAAACCGAACTTTACATGATTCGGAAAATATTTCATGTTTTTCAGGTCTTATTTCTTGCTTTTGCAAATTTGACATGATAAAATTTTACAATACAAATATAAATTATTTTTTATGGGATAATATAATAATATTTGATACAATATTTATTATTTGAACTTTTTGACCTAAAATCTGAAATTTACAAGATAAATGCGATTTTTTTCTGATCGATCTTTTCGCTAATATTGTCCTCATTTAGCAGCAACCGAAAATAATAAAAAAAACATTTGGTTCGGCCTCATTTTCTTTATAGAGGTGGTCCTTATAGACCAACATCGCATAACCTTTACTCCGCCAAATTGCCTCTCAGTAGTAAATAGGGTGTCCGCACCGTTTAAATTTCGGTATTGGATATTCAGAGAAAAGTTGAAAAAAAATTGGTCCGAATTGGTCCATTTCAAATGGAACCCGCATATTTAGAATAAAACTATTAAAAATTGGTTCGAATCTGACCTTTTCGGTCGATTTGTCAAACTGTTTTTCAAAAACGTATGATAAATCTTAAATCTTTTTCCGAACAATTAAAAATGGTCCGATTCGACCCAATTCTTTAATATTTTTTATCTAAATATGTGTGTTCATTTTGAGCTATCTTAAAAGCTATTATTTTGTAGTTAATTCATTGAATTCAAATTTCCATGAAATAAGTTTTCTGAATAACACAAATCAGATGCAATCAGCCATTTTATATTATTTTTTGTAAAAAAATTGTAATTAATGTCTGCTAAAGCGGATGTTTTTTAATCTAGAATTCTAGAATGTACAAATCGAAAAAAGTTTTCAACTTGTACTCTTTTAGATATCTCGAAACCATAATAATTCGAGAAAATTTTAGAAAATATATAAAAAAACTACATTTTCATTTCAAAAAACACCTTACTGTACCAGTTAGGGAGCGAGAACTGTAATTAATAAATTATTAATAATAAAATTACCTAAAAGTTATATCGGTTGTCCGTTCATTTAGTTCAAAGGGTTTTTCTCCTCCAGTAATAGCGCATTCTCCCAGGGAGTCCTCCTCGCCCGAATCTGTTTGAATATCTGCAATAGACAAAGCTGTGACTTCGAAACCAACAATTCGAAAGAGTTCGAAATCCGCGTCACTTTCGATTTTATTGAATTTGAAATTAATCATGAGATGATTGTTCAAATAAGTTTTTCCATTTTCAACATACCCCAGTTTGAAACCATGTTCATATTCAACTGAGTAGCGTTAAAATTCAATATTCACATTTAATTTTAAAAAAATTGCATCAATAATACTGTGATTTCTGTCTATAAAGACAGGTGAGATTTCCTCAAATTGTCCTCAGCTAAATTTGCTAAATTATATACAATTTTGATTAATAAATTTTAAAGAACTTTTTTACTCTTCGCCCATATTTGTTAGGTCCGTAATGACTGAAAAGGGGGAATAGACAAGTCGGGGCTTGAACCCGCGGCTCTCTCATCATGATTTGAGTGTGTTTACCAACTACACCACATTGCCTGATATTTCTAGTCGGATTTCTCGCTTATGGCGCGAATTAGTCGCTTGACCTAATCGCACCTGACATATTTTTACAAAACATCTTTAAGAGATATTTTCGATAGTTTCTGTGGCTTTTGCTCCCAAATTGTAGAGGAATGACTTAAGTGTGAAAATCGTAGGTTTTGGTAATATTTTTTGATAATTGTCCTTATACAGGGTGTACTTATGAACAGAAACAACATAACTGTGGTTTGCGTCTATAAGGACTGATGCCAAATTGTCCTTATTTTTCAAAAATAGTTAAAAAATTTCAAAAGCCATTAATCAATACTAAAAATGTATTTTTTTTGCTCTTCACCTTAAAATTTTTTGAAAAATGGCATGTTGTTCTTATAAGGGAAACGGCTAAATACAAAGTATAGGTTTTGGCCAAGGGGTGTCCTTATAGATGGAGATCACAGTAAAGGCGGGGTTTTTTCAGCCCACCCAAAAACGGTTTAAAATTTGGCGAAATATGAAAATTGACGGCAAAGAGCCAAATTTTAAGAAGAGATTTATGAAAATATGTGTTTTGGCTAAAAATTATGTTTGTGGTTTTTCGCTCTCCCCCTTTGAAATTCTTTATTTTCATGAATTAGTTATGAATTTTTGAGCGCAAATTCTATCGAGGTTTTTAGACAAAATAAGGGAAGTTCCAAATTGATTCCCGGGAAGGTATGTCTATAGTTTTTTTTNAAAGAAGAGATGGTCCGATTTCGAAAAAAGTGACACTAACAAAAATCTACTTGAAAATATTCAATCGTTGACCTCCAATCTTACTTAGTAGAGCGGATTACTTAACACTTCATAAACAAAATTTGTCATGCCGGTCACAATATCATGCGACAAAGAATTGGAGGCCGTCGTTGGAAGGCGAAGACACGTCCCATGACAAGTTTGCCCACTGTTTCCTCATAGTATCGTCAGTAACAATTCTCTTCATCGATTATAACTAAAAGATAATTGTCAGTTGACTGAAGTAGAAATTTCATTAATCGAAGATAATACCGTACGTGCAAAGTACTTTTTCATACGTTCTCGCTTCAAATTGTAATTATACTAGCTGGATTCACGAAATGTATGTTCAGTTTATTTTCAAATCCTGTATAATATTTATTTCTTTGTTTTGACTTAAAAAAATAACTGATACATGTCATGAGAAAATATTTTATACAGAAATATAATAAGGGTTCTCATCACCCGTTATATTATAAGATGATATTACTCTTTGTTGAATCTTATAATACATTATATCGCTAGACAAACATACAACTGTGACTTATAACAAACAGGTAGAACACCTGTCCTGTCGTTAAATTCGTGGCGAAATTTTCCCATTTGTCCATACACGGTATTATTTTCGATAAAACACGTGTCATTATATGATAATTTTTTTAAAGGAATTCAAAACATTGAAATTAAAGCGAGTTTTGGTAAACAATAAGGTGTTTCGGTTCGAAAAAACAAAATATTCTAGAAGTGTTTTAGCGCGAAAATATGTTTCACATTGCGTGGGTACCATTTTAATGCAAAATATCGTCATCAAAGTTAGGCGGGGGAATAACGTAAACAGGGCAGCCCAATTATACCCGCATTCCGGCAAAATCTTTATCAATTACTTTTATTTTAAAAGCAGTGATTGTAATGAGGGGGGAAATAATTTCCAAGTTGAAGCGAGGAATAATATTCTCGAAATTTTACCGCGTCGAGACTGTAGCCTATATTTCCTAGAATTTTATGTTCAGATCCCTTAATAGAGTTTAACCTAAAACATATGATAATCGAAGCACTAACAAAAAAATAAAAATATCGAAAAACTTACTGTGAAATATTCATGTTTTAACGTTCTATAAATATTGTCGATAATTCAAATAAAATAAAACAACAAAGAATTAATAATAGAAAACCAATGATTTGGAGCATCTCCTTCACATTTAAATAGCTATCCCACCGAGAGACAATGTTTGTTTCCACTGTTTTCCCAATGATCTAGAATAACTGAAAGGTAGAATGTAAGAGTTTAAAGTCATTATGTAACACATGTGGGCATTTTCACTAGATTCACTCAATGGATTCCGCTTTAATACCTTTCGTTGTTCTGAATCTTCACCCATGCTTGGGACACTTCACTCACCTATTTAGATCGGGATTGCACATAAATAAAACAGTTGTGTTTTTTACGATAAGCTGTAAAACAATACAGTACCTTGGCCTAAAACACGAACTTTTACATGATTCGGGAAAATATTTCAATTTTTTCAGGTCTATTCGTGCATTGCAAATTTGAACAAATTTACATGATCAATTTATTCAATACAATCATAAATTGAGTTTTTATGGGATAATACTAATAGATATTTGAATACATTTAATATTCTATTATTTTTGACAGTTTTGACCTTATTCCATCTCCGCATTAAAGGTTTTACAGTTAATAATCATATTATCTTAGTTCGTTTCAGATTCAATGTGGTATTGCTAATTATTGACAATCATACATATATTGTACATTTTGACAATCTGAACTAAGAATCATTTCTCGATCTTTGAAATTCTATCAGAGCGAACTAATAAAAAAACATTTGGTTCGCCTCAATTTTCTTCATAGAGTGTCTTATAGACCAACATCGCATAACCTTCTCCGACCAAATTGCCTCTGCAGTAGTAAGAATAGGTGTCGCACCGTTTAACATTTCGTGTTTCGGATATTCAGAGAAAAGTTGAAAAAAAGATGGGTCCGAATTGGTCCATTTCAAATGGAACTGCCGCATATTTAGAATAAACAGTTAAAAATTGGTTTGAATTGACCTTTTCGGTCGATTGTTCAAAGTTTTGTCAAACACGTATTATAATATAAAACTTTTCCGAAATTAATTAAAATGGTCCGATTTCACCAATTCTTAAATATGTTTTTTTTAGTCTAATTGTTGTTCAGTTTTGAGCTATACTTAAAAGCCTATTATTTTGTAGTTAACTTCATTGATATTGCAAATTCCATGCAAAAGTTTTCTGAATAAAACAATCAGATGCAATAGCAGTTTTAATATTTATTTTTTGTAAAAAAAATGGTAATTAATGTCTGCCTTTGTTTTAATCAGAATTCTCGGAATGTACAAATCGAAAAAAGTCGAAGTTGGTGACTCTTTAGATATCTCGAAACCGATAATGAATTCGAGAAAATTTAAGTAAAATATATAAAAAACTACATTTTCATTTCAAAAACGACCTTACTGGTACCAGTTAGGGAGCCGAGAATCTGTAATAAATAAATTATTAATAATAAAATACCTAAAAGTTATATCCGGTGTCGTTCACTTTTAGTTCAAAGAGGTTTTTCTCGTCCACTATATGCGCATTCTCCAGGGATCTCTCGCCGAAATCTGTTTGAAGGATTTGCAATAGACAACAGGCTGTGACTTCGAAACCAACAATTCGAGAAGAGTTCGAAATCCGCGTACTTTCGCATTTTAGATTGAATTTGACATAATCATGAATGATTGTTCAAATAAGTTTTCCATTTCACATACCGCAGTTTAAACCAATGTTCATATTCAACGGAGTACGTTAAAATTCATATTCACAGTTAATTTTTAAAAATGCATAATAATACTGTGAATTCTCTGTCTTAAAGACAGGTGAGATTTCAATTGCTACAATTAGCTAAATTATATAGCAATTTTGATTAATAAACTTGTTAAAGAACTTTTACTCTCGCCATATTTGTTAGTGCGTAATGATTACGAAAAGGGGTAATAGACCAAGTCGGGCGTTGAACCGGCGGCTCTCTAAGCATGATTTGAGTGTGTTTAGCCGACTACACCCACATTGCTGATATTTTAGTCGGATTTATCGCTTAATGGCGCGAATTAGTCGCTTGACCTAATCGCACCTGACATTATTTTTTACAAATACATCTTAAACGGGGTATGCTCAGCAACGAAAAACCAAACCCGAGCGACTCAGATGGTGGTTAGTTTCTACTCAACCTAACCTTTGAAAAAATCATATTTATTTCCTGGACTGTTGATAGACATAGTACGAACCATGGAAAGCAACCAAATTTGCTGCCCATAAAAAAATATAAAGAGCGTTTATCCGTATCTTACGAAATGTTTTTTTTTTATCAGATTAACTTGAAAAACGTAAAACTTGTTCGTAACATTGAAATTAATTTGAAGAAAAAACGGTGATGATCGTTAGTTTGAACATATCAATTAAGAAAATACGCCTGAGAATTTGATTTTCTAAAATAAACTTTAATCGCAATACTTCTGCGACCGCATAATCAAGCGCAAGAGTATTATGATTCAGAGTATCGGCGCGAGCTTCAAAATCTAAGAAAAATTCAAACTTTGGAGGAATATTTTTTTCTTATCTAATCTTTAAAATTGATGAATCTCCGAGACTTATCAAGCAGCAGCCGCCACTTTAGGATATTTCACTGATGCCGGGATGGATCCCGCGAGAATTGTTTTGCTCTTCCAGGTGATACAAATTATAATGATAGAAGTTATAAAAAATATTTTAAAAAGAACAGAAACTAGGCCAAAAAATAAACAAATCAGTTTTTTACAAATTGATGATTGATAAATGAATGTGTGTAATGTTGATTCTGATTCGGAAGGGCGATGAAAATTGATATCGATATGAAAGATTTCAGACTTTTGTTTGGCTTTCTGTTTGTCAAATAACATGCGCTCAAATTTGAAGAAGTAAAATAGGTCAACCTTATTATCTAAATAGTATCATATTTACAGATTGGTTGTCAGTGAAGCTTCATAATGATTTTTTCACTGTTATAAAGAAATACTCAATTTATCTGTATGGAATTAAATTAGATTTTAAGAGAAAATTGAATATTTTTTTGGGTGTGAAAATCACAAATCAAAGAAATTATTTTCCGACTCTATGAATGGAAATCTTTGATTTTTTGCAACACGAAGGATAAAACAAAAATTCTAACTTGGTGAAAAGCCGTTAAATTTTTCTAAGAGATTTCTTAACTTTCAAAAAGCTCACCGTAAACTTCTCTAGGTGCGAAATTTCGACGCGACAAAGTTGCTTAATCTAAAGAAGTACGACAAGATAGAGAATTATATATAGCACGAGCAGATAGAGAATGATGTGAAAAACTTAAGCATTTAAAATTGAAGTTAATCGGGTGTTGTTAACTATACGAAACTAAGCTCTCCAGATCGACTCTGGTAGTTGTTACAAAATGAGTATGTGGGTTTAAGGCCTTTATTAAATCAGAGTCGCATACCCCCTTAAGAGATATTTTCGATAGTTTCTGTGGCTTTTGCTCCCAAATTGTAGAGGAACGCCTTAAGTGTGAAAATCAGAGGTTTTGGTAATATTTTTTGATAATTGTCCTTATACAGGGTGTCCTTATGAACAGAAACAACATAACTGTGGTGTGCGTCTATAAGGACTGATGCCAAATTGTCCTTATTTTTCAAAAATAGTTAAAAATTTTCAAAAGCCATTACTCAATACTAAAAATGTATTTTTTTTGCTCTTCACCTTAAATTTTTTTGAAAAATGGCATGGTGTTCTTATAAGGGAAACGGCTAAATACAAAGTATAGGTTTTGGCCAAGGGGTGTCCTTATAGACGGAGATTACAGTAAAGGCGGGGGTTTTTCAGCCCACCCAAAAACGGTTTAAAATTTGGCGAAATATGAAAATTGACGGCGAAGAGCCAAATTTTAAGAAGAGATTTATGAAAATATGTGTTTTGGCTAAAAATTATGTTTGTGGTTTTTCGCTCTCCCCCTTTGAAATTCTCTATTTTCATGAATTAGTTATGAATTTTTGAGCGCAAATTCTATCGAGGTTTTTAGAAAAAATAAGGGAAGTTCCAAATTGATTCCCGGGAAGGTATGTCTATAGTTTTTTTTGTAGTTTTACAAAAATGGAAAAGGTTAACATAAAGGCTATCATTATTTTCTTTTCGAATTGCAGTTTTTTGGGGGTTTTGAGAAATAAATCTGAGAAATAATTCGAAATTTTGCCTGAGAATCTGTGGATATGAGAAATATAATATAGTTTTTTCTGGAACTATTTTAGAGGCCGTGAAACTGATTGGGCGGTTATTTTTTTGACAAAAATAGACAATTGAAACCTTTTCGCTCGATTCATGGTTAAATTGAAGCTCTCTTATATTTAGTTTATTCAGGAGGTCTAATTTGCCCAAACCACCTTTTTATGAGTCCTAGATATTGAATATTCTTTATATTTTATTTGAATTCAATCTCATCTTTTCGGACTCAGCCTAAAGCTTGTATAGACCGAATGGCATTTTAACGCGTAACTGATTCGTCATATACTAATTTTGTTGCTGCTGGCAAATTATCTGCCAATAAATGGATTGCGTATTCCAAATTTACTCTACTTTTGAACAAATCGACATCATTCGCTTGAACAGATTGAGCACATAGAACTTTGCAGCCAGTATGAACCTTCATCTGTAAAATGCTTCATAAAATAATTGAGTTTTATAAAAATTTGGTTATAAAATACATTTACCAATAATGGTGGGGAGAAGTTGAGGTCAAAATTGAGGTAAGATAGTAAATCGGCTTTATTTCTGTAATATTGCCTTTTCTAGACGTGTATACATTTTCGAAGACAAAATTATCGGGACTTGATCAGAAATACAATTTTACGTATAGTCAGGGTGTCACATTTTTTCTCCCGTTCTTCATTTTTGCACAATTTACTATCCGCCAATCAAGACGTTTAAATTTGGGAAGCACCTACTTGTTTGCCAAATGTTAACGTTTTGATTGGCAGATAGTAAATTGTGCAAAAATTAAGAACGGGAGAAAAAATGTGACATGCCGTATGTTAATAAAAACTTAATTCAAAAATTTATTAATTTTTTTAATCAAAAAAATATCTTAAAGTTGGTAAAATTGTGATACTAAATTATTCAATTTATGGTTCAAAAAAGAATGCCTGAAAATATTTCTATGATCATCTTATTAGAAATTGTATGGTTTTTATTGAAACAGGTTCAATCTCATAAAAATTCTGGAAATGTCTAAATAATTAGAATTTTTCTGAAATATAGTCGATTTACTATCTTACCTAAAATTGAACAACCAAATGATTTTGAGGTGAAGAAATTACAACTTTTGTAATTACTGTGGAGTAATGAGCAAGACAAATAATTTCGATGCATTTGTACATTTTTTATCAGTTTTCAATTAACCCGTCACTTCATGTATAGTGATTGTCAAATACAATAAAGTCATCTTGCATGAATTTCTAACGGTCGATTAATTAATTTGTTCGGATCATATATTTAATTCAGAAGAACAATATCGACTTTTAATGCACTTAAATCGTATCCTTATCTTTCCAAGCACTTTCCTTGGCTTCAAATGGGGTATTAAACAATTCTGTCTCCTCTCAGAACTTCTCCTAAATTTTCAGATTGATATTCAACCTTTTGAGGTTTGCAAAACTTGAGGGAATAATATTCAAAAGGTAACTGCGTTTTTGAGGAAGTCATTTTTACAGCTTTAATTTCAACAACTTTATAAGGTTTCGAATGTATTATCATTTTTTGGTATCAGGTGTACCTTATTAGCATTTATTTTAAAATTTCATAAAATTCAACATTAATAAACCAAGAATACTATCGAACACAGTGCACGAAAAAACATTATTAGTTGAAAAGGTTTTCCTAATATTTTCAAATAATAACGACGTTTCAGTTTTTTTCATTTTTTATAGTTAAAATTACAGAGAAAAACTAAATGATTTGAACTTGAAAATATTTCCTAAAATGTTAATTCCAGTTTTTTTACAAAAAATTAGCCATGAGAAGACTTTTTTCAATTCACATGATTTTTTTGTATTTTTATCTACAACGCTAATCAAAATAAGGATTGATTATATTTCCATCATTGAATGATTCAGTAGTGCAATCATTTCATATTTCAGTAAATGTTATGTCTGAAGTTTTTTGATGATTATCCTAATTAATATTATTAATATAGTTTCATAAAAAATAAATATAGGGTTAAGTTGGAACTTTTATATTTAGTGCTCTGAAAAATGTTGTTATCTGCCGGACGTATGTCACCCCTTTTTTTCCGATAAACCCCTTTAACTCGTGTACTCAACATGTGATTGACACAGGTGGACATTCAGCTGTTATTTTTGTAAAATACACGAAAATAGGAGCCATTTGGTTGAGCCGAAATCGTACAAGTGAAAAAATGAATGAGTTTTTGAAAATATTTTGTTTTGAAATTTTGAAGACTTTTTAAAGTAAAGAATTATAATACAATTTTTATCTAAAAGCAAGGAAAATATTTGATGGTCAAATAAAAAATTATTTTTAAAAAATTGGTTAAGAGAAAAATCACATATCTCCACTGAAGTTCGGCTACATGAGATAAAAATATGAATTTATAAATTAAATGCGGCTTCAGTACAAATCGATAAATGATTTTTTGAAATGTGTGTGACACACTGTGTGTTCAGAGTTTCTGAAGTGCTGAGTACACGGGTTAAACCGCTAGCTGAATAGAAAAATATGAGAGGATCCTAATAGGAACAAATATCATCCTTTAAAATACTGAAAAGAAACGATTAATTTTTGAAATTTTGTACAAAAATGTTCAAAATTAATTATGAAACTCTCATGTTTTGTAACTCTAAGGTAAGGTAGGAACGGAAATATTTAAAAAAGTGTTGAGCTAAAAAAATTGCCGTTCCTACCTTACTCTAAGAGTCAATTTTTAAAATTTGAAGGTTCTGATTTNAATTTGAACTTTATTTTTTGAGAATTCTACTGTCGAAACGGTCCCTTCATCTTTCCTAAAATCAATTGGTGCAACACCAGGCACATAAAACGCGTCTGATAGACTCAGCACCACCACCAAAATTAACGAAAACATTTAAATTTTTTCCGTTCACTTCTCGATTTTAAATTCTTTTTTTCATATATTCATGGGGTAAAATTAGGTCTTCATAAAAATAAGTTTTTCTAATTTATTGAATTATAGATTTTTCCGAGATAGTGATGACGTCATTATATTGTTTACCTTATAAAATCTCATTTTGAGAATTTATGCTCGCTCGAGGGCGCTAATAAAAAAGGAATAACTCAATTGTTTTAGCTTTGGTTTTGAATACTTTGTAGTTATTTTGTACATTTTCTCTTCAAATTTGAGTTGGCAGTAAAAGGGCAAAATAGCAAAAGGCCAACAAATTGTAAATTTCAATTTTCTGAAAAAATGGTGATATTCTTGTTCGCAATCAAATTTTGCATTTCTTACAAAGATATAAAATATCGATTTTTTGGCCTTTTACTATTTTAGCTTTTTACTGCCAACCCTCAAATTTAAGATAATTATATGAGCTATTGCAATTTTATAGTTAAAATGTTTTTCAAAAACTTTGCCATCAAATTATTTTTTTTTCTAATATTTATTATACAAGATGAGATACACATACATGTAAATCATCTCATCTGTAATATCTATTATCTGTAATATGATAATAGTGGCCACTGGCCGCGCAGCGCGCTCTGAAGCATTTTTGGGAAGGGCTAAAAACCAGGAAAAATCAAGATAGCCATTTATAGGAAATTAAACGGAGATTATTTTTTGATTCTTTCTAATTTTTTCGCGATTCCCAAATCGGGAATCCCGATTGGTACAATAAAAAAGTTGCTCAAAAGTAACTTTTGACCCCGGAAATGAAATCGCAGGGTTGATTTACATGATATCAATATTGATAATCATTGATATCAATACTTGATATAACATACTTTTATTTTTTTAATTGGAAAATGGGCATTTAGGGTAGTTGAAAAAAGCTGAAAAAATACATATTTTGTATATTTTACCCTTGTGGTATGTTTATCGACGTGTTTCGAGAAGATTTGACTATCTCAAACCAAAAATTACCACAAACACGTTTTGTCGAGAAAATTGAAGGTCAGTTAGGTAGAACCTGGTTGATAATTTTTCAGCTCTGATTAACTTCCTGGCTGGAAGTTCCAGCCTCTATGGCTGTGCGCAGTCGGATCAACTTTGAACATGTTTCATGGCCCTTGAACATAAATAAATCAACGTGGACCAAACTGGCTGGATGAACTTTCTCGACAATACGTGTTCGTGATTTTTTGAATTCACAGTACTTAAATTTTCAAAAACTTGATTTTGTTTATATTTTTTCGAATTCGCAATATTTTCTTTATTTTTTGTTCAATTTTTTTTAATTTAGAATTTAGGTATTTTTGATTTTTTACTGACCAGAAGACATGTGAATAAATGCAATGCCAACTAAAAAAAAGATCGCCACATATTTTTTTATAAAAGAATTTTTCTGGATTCACCTGCTATGATCAATAATAATGCTAACTTTATTCTTTTTTTTTTAGCTACCTACGTTTTGTTTGGGCGCACTGGTTTATACGCTGATTTATAATTTTGGCAACGAAAACACGGTGACTTAAAAATTTATCGAAGCTTTTTTCAATAAAAATTAGAGATTAAAAAAGTCCAATGTGCTAACTGAATTTACACACCTTTGATAGCAAACATCGTGTTTTTGAGTGTTTCTACAAAAATAACACAAACAGTAATCTGAAAAATCAGATAATACAGAGTTTTATTAAAAAATTCGGAAGTAGCAAAAAGTTTACCTCCAAAAATGAAAAGTGATGTTAACTGATTTTAATTTTCAAAATTCAGCTTCTATTTAGAAAAATTATGATTTTAGTTTTTGAAATTTTTAACGTTGCCTTATTTTCTCAAATGCTTGAATTCCTGCTTAAAATAAACGAAGAACTACACAAAGTTTGATCACATCACTTGTAATCACAAACTTATAATCTCGCGGATAAACAATTGATAAGTGTTTATTAAATAAAATAAACTTAATTTTCTGCTGTAAAGCTCCAAACAATTTTTTACACAAAAAAATTGAGGAATCGAACGATAAATTAGGTTTGAATGGAGAAAACAGGACACATCAAAAAACCCTTAGGTTCAGTTTTTGGGTCATTTGGTGTAGAACAGTTATGAATATGAGCTTACTAAAAAGAACATAGAATAGTGAGAGAATTTTTTGTTGCAAAAAAGGTAAATTTAAATAAAAATATCTATATATAAAGTAGGGTTAAATACAGGGGTCCTAAAAAAGACTAAAGAAATCCAAATGCTGTAAGATTTCGTTAAAAGAAGTAAAGAAGAACTGTCGAGAAATTTTGATAAAATTATTTCAGAACAGCAAACGGCTTTGCAAAATCAAAAAGTGAATGAGCGGAATCGTCCAAAACATCCCGATACATAAAAAATACGCTTTCGTATCGCTTTCGATCTTAGTCAAATGATATTCAGTTTGTTTTTAAAAAGTATTTTTTAAAACAAATTGAATAAAAACGAACGTTATTAAATATTATTTATCCATTCGAAGGCACTCCTGATTGAGTGATTAATAGTTTTTGTCTTTCACCGGGTGAGTTTTAAGTAGCGTCGAGACAAAAAGTGATTTTTCGAGACTTTCGGTGATTTGAGCCCAGATTTAAAGCCTATTGTATAATAACATGGTTTCAAATCACCTCAAGTTTTGACGCCACTTGTAAGTCAAGCGGTGAAAATTAGTTTATGAATTCACGATGGTTAATGTAATTTGACACCGTTAAATTTTCAACGGATTACATTTCATCATAAAATAAAAATTTACCCATTTAATAGCCGCTGTATTCAATTTACCAAAATTTCTGTAGTTGCGAAATATCGTTAGAAAAAAAATTGTCCGTAGTATTACTGCAGTGTTAATGAAAGAAAATATGGCCGGTGATTATACTGTAATGTCCTCAAACGTTACTGACCATTTCATGCAATTCACCTCATTAGGAAAAATATATAGTATGGAATTTTTTCCTGTGGAGAAAGGGAAAATAATGTACGTCATGACGCGTCAATATCTCAAAATATCCCTAGTTAACTATTCTGACATGCTCGTTTGGGATGAACAAAAAGTTAAAATAGGTATCTTGGGGTCTTTTCAGGTGTCTTTTCCTCAACCAAAGTGCCTCTCAGTAGGAAATAGGACCGTCTTTATTTTTATTTCAGAAAAACATTTGAGATTTATTATAAAATTTAGAACATTTTTTAGAAAAATGGTCCGATTCGGCCTAATTTTTATTCGATTTTCTCTGAATGTGTAGTTATTATGAGCTTTCTGAGAACTCAATCATGTGAGTTGTTTCCAACAGTCATGTAAACGGTGTGGACACCCTATTTACTACCGAGAGGCACTTTCGTTGGGAAAAGGATATTTTAAAATTTTTTTAACCAAAAATTCCATACTATAGAGAAATGATTGCACAATCACAAAGGGAATAGTGACCGATTAATGAACAGAAAAGTGGCGAAAAGTACGCTTTAAATAGTATGACAGTTGGATTGTGTTGGTTTCGAATGAAAAATTGCACTTTTCAGGTTTAGGTTACCTTTCAATGGAAATTATGGGATCTGATTGGCTTGTTCTAAATTTTGGGGAAAGTTTTCCGATAAGGAAGGGTTTTGGTAACTTAGGCCTAACGTGAAAAGAAATAGATCCGTATGCACCTAATTTATCTTTTTACTATTTTAAGAAATAAGATAGATTAGGTATGTCGGGATATTCTTCGATTGATTGAATACTATTCGAGTATTTTTAAATAAAAACAGAAATACTCACTATACGATGTTTTAAAGGATTTCGAGCGTTATAATGACTAATTTGGCAATAATCAATAAGAAAAGCAGCAACTACTGAGACGTAATACTGCATACCAGCAAAACGGTTAGGTTTTTTACATAAAAATATGGCTATTCTCAAGAAGATTAGCCTATAAAATGTACAGACCATGCGTATTTAACTTTCGGGGTAATTATATGTTAATGAACTCATAAATGAATTTAAATTATCGGAAATATATCATCGAAATGAAATATGACCCCTCAAAGTTTTTGAACTTTGATTCTATCTGGGAAATTAAACTTGAATTTCAAGAATTGGGCAATCGAATATATTTCTGTTGAAAACTATCAATTTGTTGCCTAAGGAAAAAGTTTGGAAAGTCGGCTTATACTGAATAAGATGAAATTTGTATGATTAATTAACAGAAACATAGAAGACGAAAAAACGAGAAATATGTATTCAAATATATCTAAGTTTTCGGCTACTAAGAGCAGCGAGGTAAACGCGCGGGAAAAAATATGCCCAAAAGGTCAACTCAGAGAATATTTTTGAGTATAAAATTTTCCAAGAAAATTTTTTCAAAAATTTCTAAACTGAGTGCTCAAAAACGGGCATTAACGCTAGATGGGCCATAGATTGGCAAGTTATTAGATGATTGTGTAAAATGTTATATTAAACATATAAATGATAAACCGTCCCATTATGGGTGCGAGAGTGAGGTTATTATTGGTTCAATGGGATTTTATTTTAACGGGGTAAAATATCGTTAAAGATCTGAAAGATATGTGAAAATGTTAAGATAGCATGACATGACATTCAGAGCATATTTCTACGCTGTTTCGACGAATTAGAGAAATTATTTAATTATTTTCAAAGTGTGCCTTAATTTCGGTATAACTTAACCTACGTTCTACGCTTCTGAAATATACTTTGAGAAAAGTAGAGAAGGTCCAAAACTAGGAAATGATACCTGTTTAAATTTTCAAAAATGGCGGTATACTTGTTAATAAAGAGGAAAATTTCATTATTTAATTGATTTTACAGAATTTTTACTATTATTTTCGCCAATTAAAATCGGAAACTAGTCTTTATGAACCAACTGTACTAAAACTCCAAAATTATAGTTCAAAAAGCGCTTCATTTTGAATCTAATTAAAATTACAAATTTTGGTCACCAGCCGAATTCTCTTCTAGTGCCAAATTTTGGTCACTAGAACACCAATTTATTAAGGCACCAGATTTTGATCATTAGAAGAACTGATCCGAAATTCCCCTCCTAAATTGGCATATTTTGAGTCGAGTCAATCACGGTGAACAAATTTTGGTCACTCGAAGCACTCCCAAAATTCCACACATAAGTAAAGTCTTTATTTTTTTTCACCGTGGGACAATGCTGGCGAGTGATTTAGATTTAATAGAGTTTACACTAGTATCCCTTATTTGATCGTCTTTGCCTAAATTTGCCATAGAAACGGATCCAATTTTTTGGGCCAGAGATTCGTGACGCGATAGTTTTGACTCTGTAAAGGCACTTGTGGAAGTTGCAGAGTTTAAAGTGACGGTTAACCCCGTCTGCGCGTATAGTTTACTCCGTTTTAACCGCTGGGATTTTTCAGTCTCGCGAATCTCTTCGGCAGTTTTGCGCCGAATGATAAATTCGACAACTTTTGAGACATCTGACTTGTCAATGGCGTGAAAAACGTTTGCGTTGTCTGGTAATTTTAACTCGTTTGGGACGAGTTTTTGGGCGAGGTTCCAATTGCCGGGAATTTCGTTTGTAATATTGTGCTTGCCAAGGGAGAGGGATATTACACTTTTTACTCGGTCGTGCTCGGTGACACGAATGCACCGGTAGTTGATACCAGAATTTTTTACTAAAGCATCTTCGATAAACACACGGACAATCACTATAATAATAGTATTAAATGGGCCAAATTTTTGTAGGGTCCTTTTTTATTAAATTCTTTGTTTTTTCTAGAATATGTAATAAACCACCATTTTTGAACATTAGTCGTCGGAAGTTTTATCTCCTTCTAGGTTAAATTTTAGAATTCGCTAAAACTTTTGCAAACGCAAGCCCAGAACAAGCATAAAATCTTGTAGAAGCCTTTTTTCTAAATCGAACCACAAACTTGAAATATGACTTATAAAGTCACTTGAAAAAATTCAAACAATTTGAACGAAAGCAAAGGACAATGAAGATAAAAATTATGTCATGCCGATATTTTGATGTTTCAGTCGTGAAATTAACCGAAACATTATTTTAAAACTTTATTTTGAAAATTTTTACGGATAATTACGGTGTTTATTTAATTCTTCTCTCTTATCTATTTTTCTTACCAGATTCGACTTGAGGTCCTCTTGGTGATACTGGGTTAGATTGCGCTTGTCTAGTTGGTACTAAGGGTGAAGTAGGTTCACTAAATGTTCCATTTGGATGATTATTATTTCCCGCGGTGATCCCTTTTCCCGTCGATTTCGCCGAAATACAGCTAGATCGAGGTGACCTCCTTAATCTTAAGTCTAAGAGGTCTGCTTGTGAAGAACCGCGAGACTCTGAAATTGTGTCTTCTTCTGATTCTTCCATAAGGGCGGAGAAAGAATGCTGAAGAAGGGAGCCGTATTTGGCAGGTTCATATTCGACGTATTTTCCACCTTCAGCCATTTGTGAGAGCTGAATGTTAAATTTATTTATGACATTTGTTTTGAGATATATCAGTTAATACAGTGTATATGAACACTCAAAAATTTTAAACTTATATTTTGTGAAAACAGTTGAATTACTTTTTTTTGTTTTGATTTACTAAAAAATAATGGTGATTTTTTTTAATAACAGGTACCTTCTGTCTATAAGGAGAGGTGAGATTTTCCTAAATTGTCCTTAGGTGTTTTTTTTAAGAACGGACGCAGGTTTTCTGTCCTTGAGGTATTTGTAAACCCCTTAAAACCATATATTGCCGGACGTAGAATTTTATTTCGCGTCTTCCGGCAGATTAAAATTTTGAATTTTCTGCGAGGATCATAGCAGGATTTCTAAAATCCGTTTTCCGAAAGTTGCTCCGATTGAGTCCAAACTTTGGCAAGTCAGACTAATTACGCACCAGGAGTACGAACTGATATTAGATTCTATTTCAAATGGCGTCATAATGAGTCATTTTGGGCAGTCATTTAAGAACATTACTTCTAAATAGCTCTGATCGGCCCTTAAAGGGAGTGGTGGTGTCCGCAAATTTGAGCCTCTTCAAGGCAGTTCCGCTCAAACTAGCAAAGGTGCATATTTCCAAAAAACAATTTGTAACTACAGAACCAACCTTCGCGGTAATTTTGAACTTAACAAATATCTGGATACAATCCCACCTACGCCGACACCTATCGCTTAAAAGAGCCTCTTAAAAGACACGCACAGTTGGTACCTACTCGTCAATTTTTCATACATTTTTTCATTATTTTTTTGTTTGTGTGGGGCTCCGGAAAAGCCAAAAATCGTTGGCAAAATTGCTTTTTGATTTTAAAATTTTGCTTTCGGCGGACAAAAACGCAAAAAACTAAAAATTAAATTTTGAAATGATCAGTTTGTGAGCTCAAGGCAAAAGCTATTCCTCACCAGTGTGAGAGATATAGTTTCGACTCATATGCATCTGAAATGCACAAGATTGTTCACAATTAAACTAGAGAGGTTTTTTTTCGAAACTTTTGCTTGGCGTCTCTTGGGGGCCCCGGCAACTTTTCATTTTGAGCCTAATTTTTGGACAAAAATTTAAAACCCAGAAAAAAATGCTTCAATAATTTTTTCCGTAAATTACAAAACTTTTTAAGGATTTTGGGGTGCAATTTTTAAACTTCGCGTATGCTGTCAAAAAGGAAAACAATGAGCGCACTTTTCAACTTTAAATCAGTAAATTAATCAAATAATTTTCTGTTTCGTTTTTTTGCTTGTGTTTGGGCGCCGAAAGAAAAATATTTAAAACAAAAGCAATTTTGCATTATTTGTTAGGCTTCTCCGGAGCTCTCACGCAAAAAAATAATAAAAAATGATGAAATTGTGAAGGAGTAGGTACGAACTGGCCGTGTCTTTTTAGAAGCTTTTTAAAAGCGTAGGTGTCGGCGTAGGTGGGGCATTGTATAGATTGACTGTTAATTCAAAATTACGCGAAGGTTGGTTCTGTAGTAACAAATGTTTTTGAATATCACCTTTGTAGTTTGGCGGGAAAATGGCCTCAGAAGAGGCCCAAATTTGCGACACCCCTTTAAGGAGGTAACCGACGGAGGTCTATATCTCGAGATCAACACATGCTACGAAGCTAATTTTTGCGGCATTCGGAATTTGTTGTCGAATTTCATTTCAGAAAAAATTAAAAAAAATTAATTTCTTGACAAAAAAAAAAATTCAGAAATTTCGAAATTCTCTCTAGTGTTTTATGATGTCATTTTGAACTGCTGTATCAAAACCTTTGATTTTTCTTGCATTGGGTAGCCAAGATTTCAAATTGTATGAAAAAATTAAAAAAAATTATTTTTGCGAAAAAAACAAATTTCCTTAGATTCAGAAATTTGGGGTAACCGATGGAGGTCCATATCTCGAAATATACATGGAAAATTATAAAATTTTGCGGCATTCAAATTTTTGTTGTCGATTTCATTCTAGAAAAAAAATCAATTTCGAACAAAAAAATTTCAAAGAATTGGGATTTTTTTCCGAGTATTTTTTTTTCGAAATCATGCTGTATTTGAGAAAGACCATATCAGAATTATTATTTTTTTTCGGTATCCGCTCCCTTGTTATGTAAGCATAGGAAAAAATAAGTAAATAAACTTTTTTTCGAAAAAAAAAAATAAAAATTGATCAAAAAAATGGGAAAATCCTGGCGATTAGACACAACCGAAACTTTGAACGTCTCGCATAAGCAAACCAAGAAAGATATTGTAAAACAAATTTCACTTTAAACTGGAACACAATATTTGTAAAAGTGCCTTTTTTTAAATCTGACATCAGTGCTCCGAATGAAATTGAATAAAGACTCAATACCCCAAAAACAGTCCAATTTAACATGTTTTGTCGATTTTGCGCAAATAAACCGAAAATTACATTTCTAATTCACTTTACCTCCTAAAAAAACCATTAATAGTGTACGTTAGAAAAATTAAAAAATTTTGACATCTCATGACTAAATGAAATGATACGAATTTTAGTCAAAAACCGGGTTTTTCAACCAGTATCACGACAAAAATCAACTATATTCCAAGATTTCAGTATCGTCAGTCTGTCCGTTAGAACAGGACTGGCGTTTTTAACAAAGATAAAACGCGTCGGTTACCGCCTTAAACTGGGCATGTAGACTAATTAAAACGAGGAGTTCGAATCTGATATCAGATTTTATCAATGACGTCATAAAATGAGTCATTTTGGGGTCATTCAAGAACATTACTTCTAAATAGCTTTTTAAATGACCCATAAACTGACTCACGATGACGCAATCTGATATCAGATTCAAACTCCTTGTGCTTAAATTTGTCTACATACCCAGTTCAAGAACTATTTAGAAGTAATGTTTTTAAATGACCTCAAAATGACTCATTATGACGTCATTGATAAAATATGATATCAGATTCGTACTCTTGGTGCCGTAATTAGTCTACGTGCCAAGTTTGGACTCAATCGGAGCAACTTTGGGAAAACTGATTCTAGAAATCCTGCTATAATTGTCCACTCACGCAGAAATTTCAAAATTTTAATCTGCCGGAAGACGCGAAATACAATTCTACGTCCGGCAATATATGGTTTTATGGGGTTTCTAAATACCTGAAGGACAGAAAACCTGCGTCCGTTCTAAAAAAAACCACCTTAGCAAAATTTTTCTAAATTTTCCTTTTCTATGTTTGCCCATATTTAAAAAAATCATACTTTGTTACAAAAAATATGAAGACCTTGATTTTTGGCTATTCGGAATAGCCTATTCCCTTAAAAACGTAAAAAGAGTTTTTTATATAGTTTTGACTAAAAATCATTGCAATTTTCACTATAAAGGGTGTCCCTATAGACAGAATCCAAAGTTACGAAAAATATATAAGGCAATGGAGAATATTAAGAACGCGAAAAAAATATAGCACCAAAACCTAGGCGTGAGTTTACGAATGCTCAGAAATCCTGTTCAAATATTTTTGTTCCGAAGTTTTCCTGGATTATTCGAACTAAAAAAGGTAGCACAGTTTTAAGAGAGGCGGTATTTTCCGTTTCCCAAAAATGTTTTTTTTAAATCCTACATTTATGAATGCAGCATGTAAAATAAAATTTTGAATTGTAAAAATGCCGCTGCCTATTTTTGGACTGTAAAAATGTATGTACGTGCTGAGACTGAGATTAACCGCCAGAATAATTACCGGTAAAAACAAAAGAGCATTTGCTGTTAAAAATATTTTGAAAAAGAAAAATGTTGTGAGTGTCACTGTTTTAAGTACCAACTGTATTTAAAGGTTATTTAACTTTTTCTTCTGGAATATTTTCCGGGATATCAGCTAATTTTTTTCTCGCTACATTTTCACTAATATGTAAAACTTTTTCCATGTTTTCAGACGCCATAATAATTTTTTATTTCAAAAAAATCTTGAAAAATTAGGAACTTTACAGCTTGTTATTTTGTTTTGGTTTTGATATCAAAACCGAATTGGAAATTAAGTGCTGACACGGTATCTACCAACCCACAATTGACACCATAAAAATAGCTCTCAGGTCGATTATTGAACATGCAAGATCACGTAACGACTCGGGATTATTTAAACACCGCGCGGACCAGGTAAAGGAATTCCGCAAAAGTGACTCAAATGCATAAATTGAAAAGTGCTGATTATTTCAATTTAATTCGAGAAATTAGCTTAGAACGCGGAATATCATGGAAAATAATACCCATACGAGCCAAGTGACGCGTCATGACGTTTTCATGGTTGAAAAAAGTTACTAACCGCGTGTGCTTGTTAACCACCAAATTCAATTTATTTCATTCATTTCATGCAAAAAATATATTTTGTTGTGCTAAAATTTCGATTTTTTTTAATTTTTAAATTACGATTTTGGCGTAAAAATCGTATAAAGACAAATAAAATTTCTTGAATTCGGTGATTGCATCAAACTGACACAAAAACTGAATAGTAATACATTTAATAATAAAAAATGCATGTAATAATAATAAAAAATAAAGAATTGACGACATAAAATAGCTCTTAGGTTGATTATTGAACATGCAAGATCACGTAACAACTCGGGGGTATTTAAACCCCGCGCGGACCAGGTATTGGAATTCCACAAAAGTGACTCAAATGCATAAATTAGAAAGTGCTGATTATTTCGATTTAATTCTAGAAATAAACTTAGGTAAGGTATCGTTTTAGAACACTCCACCCAGTTTTGTCGCTGCCATTTGAGAATGGAACAAGAAAAAACTAATTGACCATTTTTTTGTATTCTGCACCGAATGTCAGATCATACCGGAAATTTACCGATAAAAAAATCGATTCTGAGAAAATATTACATACTTCGAAACCAATTTTTTGGCAACTAGCATAATTTTTTTTCAGACATTTTTTGAAAAATTTTTGATGTAATTTGACACCCCCTTCAAATGTATTTAACAAATGAAGAAAATGAATACCAATGGTTAGTGCAAAAATTTTTCTTCCAAAACCTGTAGAAAAAAAGTTTTTTATTTAATTTTGGTGAAAAATTAGCCCTAATCGGCAAATAGGCCGATAAAAGTGGGGTTTATGCTATTTTATTTGGTTGAGAAATTAGCAAATTAGGAAAATTTTCAAAACATTGTGAATTTGAAATAAAAGTCAAGATTTAAGTTTAATTTTGAAAAACTTGGCTAATTTGATAGGGAAGTATTAAATTGGAAAAAAATTATCTATTTTTGAAGAAAAACAAATTTATAGAAAAATTTGATAATTTTTTCCAAAATTTTGAACCTTTCTGGTTTAAAAACCATATGTTAAACTTTTTTCCAAACTCGAAAACATTCCTTCGAATTATAAATTTTTCGCAAAAAAATAATTTTTTTATTATTTCAATTTGCTGTAAAATTCTTTGTTAGCAATTTTGACAATTTTCTCACAATTTACAATTTTCCTAAAAAATTTGACAATTTCTTTAAACTGAACAATTAATTTAAAATTTTTTAATTAATTGTCCAAATTTTCAATAATTGTCAAATTGTTGTAGAAAAATTGTCGAAAATTGAAATTAGATTGTGTGAAAATTTTTTAAAAAAAATTGTCAAGTTTCCAGAAAGTTGTCAAATATTGAGAAAATGTAAATGTGTTGAGAAATTTTTGGTCAATATGTTGAGAAATTTGTTCAAATGTGTGTCAAATTCAAAACATTAAAAAATCTTGAGAAAATTAAAACTAGAAAATTCTATTTTGTTGCGAAATAATTCAAGATTCAAAGAAAGTTTTCGAATTTGTTTTAAATTTGAAAAACCATGCTCAGATTTTTAAATAATTTAAAAAAAATTACCAATCTGAAAAAGTTCAAATTGGAAAAAAATTATCAAATTTTTTATAAAATTTGTTAATGTCTTTCAAAAAAATAAAACATAAAATCCCCTTTTATCGCTTCAATGATTTTTGGCTATTTTCCAACCAAAATTAAAAAATAAGCAAAAAAGCCTCATTTTTAAACAAATTGTAAACCATAAAATCGCCGTTTATCGCGCCTCGGCCGATTTGGGCTCATTTTTCAACAAAATTAAATATAGATGATAATCCCCTTTATCGCCCCGGCCTGTTTTCAGAATAAAATTTATGTTTTTTTGAAAAGTAATGTTTGAGAAAAAATTTACATGTTACTAGAACGCACGTAAAATTCTACATAAATGCCCATATCGGAAATCCGAGTCTAATTAGTTGATCTTTTGCACAATATCGATGATGGACACCCTACATATGAGTCATTTTGAGATTTGACCCATGGTGTCATATTACAAAATTTGACACTTCATGATGTTTTGCCGAAAGTTTTCAAGACATTTGGTGAAGAATCAAGGGAATATATAGTTGCAGTTCTGCGAGATTGGCGATAACTGTTCCAGAAGCAAAAACTCTTGTTTGTCCTTAATCGGGTCATATTAACACACAAAATTGTTTTCACTGATATTTTGGATCGCATCTGAAATTATCTTTCCATTGATGTGCAACACGAACCCTATGCAGTCATTTTGGAGATTTGACCCCATGTGTCATATTACAAATTTGACCCTTCATGATGTCGCCAAAAATTTCAAGAGATTAGTCCAAAAAATCAAGCTATATAGTCCAGTTCTAGAGAAAACCCGGGGTTTCAAGATTTGACCGTTATTACCGTAACCGGAAATCTGCGTCTCTTAAAAAAAGTTTGTGAGCACGTAACAACTATTGCTGTCGGATACAATGGAATTCTGAATCTTGATGAGCCATCTCCGAGAAACATTCGATGCAACTGACACTACCTGTTGCATTTAGCTAAAGAAAAAAGCCGCCAAAGTATGATTGAACTTCAATCAATACAATAAATCGGTGATTTAAAATGGGGGGGACCTTTCCTCGGTTTTCTCTGATTTTATGATGTACAAGAACTATTAATTTCCTTCTTGAAATAGTTTTCGAAACTCGAATTTCGCAAAAAAATATGTCTCGTGGATTTAAAGAATGAATGATTTCCTTCATGATAATTTCTATTATATCGGGGTATTAAATAATTCGAGAGAACCGATTATCTCGAATTGCCGAAATTTACTAATATGACACAAAGATTATTCATATAGATCTAGAAGGCTCGATAGAATTTCGATAGAAAGCTATTTTTGTCGTGGAAGGCACCTTTTCATATCCCTTTTGTCACTAGTGTGTACTATAGGGGTGTAGTACGAACTCTGTATTTAATAAAGGCCTAGGGCATAAAAAAGTGCTTCCGGGGTTGAACGGGGTGATAATAAGTGTCTAAGAACCAAATCTCAAAAAAAAATTTCGAATTTTTTCGCATTTTTTCGGATTTTTTTTCTAAGTATTTTTTTTAAAAGATGGAAAGTTAAAAAATAACGTTTGCTTCGAAAATTTTGGACCAACTAGAAAACTTCAAAAAAATATTCGGACCCTGGACGTAGGGGCCAAACTTTTTTTCTTCAAAATTTTTCAGGTGTTTTCCACCTTTGGCTTCTTTTGAAGCCCTTTTTTTTTTAACCTTTCGAAAAAAAAAAAAAAAAAAAAAATCCCGGAAAAAAGGGCCCCCAAAAAATTTTTTTTTTTTTTTTTTTTTTTTTCCGGGGGGGAAAAATGGGACCCAAAAAAAAATTCATATTCAAGTTATCNCTTTCCTTAAAATAGTTTTTCGAAACTTCGAATTTCGCAAAAAAATATTCGGATTTAAAGAATGAATGATTTCCTTCATGGGTAATTTTCTATTATTTAATCGGGGTATTTATAATAATTCGAGATAATACCGTATTATCTCGAATTCGAAATTTGTTATATGAACAAAGATTATTCAGTATATGATCTAGAAGGCTCGATAGAATTTCGAGAAGAAGCTATTTTGTCGTGGAAGGCACCTTTTCAATATGCCCTTTTTCACTATTGTTTACTTAAGCATTCCCACCATTGAAATCGACTAGGTGGATTGGGATGAAACATCTTGAGGGAAAATAACAGATCAAAATGAAAAAGTATGAAAAAAATTTCGTCGTCACGAGATCAAAATATATGCATTTCGTGTTTTAATTATTTCAAAGCGAACGGAACACTTCAGTGTGTCCATTTCACTTATTAGTGCCATCGAATCGAAAATTATTCATAGTGAAATGAACAGAATTTTTATGAAAATATTAATAAGTATATATCAAAGATAGGAGAAAAAATTATAAAAGAAATTGTGCGGACGTTTTAAGCCAATTAAAAAATTATCAGCCCAGTTTCACAATTTATCCTGTAAAACGAAACAATTCAAATCAATGTCAACATATGCTGAACAAAAATTATAAAAAACCTAGGGAAAATTAGTGTTTACAACTGTATAACTTATATTTTGTTAATTAAATTAATCTTCATATATTATCCGGTATATTAATAAATTCGCACAGTTAATTATTAATTTAACTTTTTTTATAATTTCTTACAAAAAATTATGGCGCCTCAAAAATCAAGTCTACATGATGTCCCATTTTTCGGGGATCGTTCCCTTAAGGGGATCGTAAACGACTTTGGGACATCCTGTAACAATTTTGGAAATTAAAATTACCTCAAACCCTTGGTCATCTGTGAGTGGTTGAACCAGTGATATAAATTCGTTAAATTCTGGACTAGGCCTTTCTCTCTCATGTTTTTCACACCCCATTTGCAATAAAGTGATCATTGTGAGCAATTCGAACTCTTTCCTTCTTTTTTCGAAATTTATTAACCTATCAGATTTAAGAAAATCTGGGTGAGCCGTGTCTAACATCATCAAATCGTGCAAAAAACTTCCCAAATAGGGCACACTTGAACTTTCATGGTCAGATTTGCACTCTGATTTCATTTCTTCGTGTAGCTTTTCAAAATTTGAGTTTGACTGACTATCAACGGAGCTAATAAAATTACATTCGGCCTCAGTTTCCGAAGTAATTNTTGATGAGTTCAAAAATATTTCTTATGAAAAATGTTGAAATTTCTTGATTTTTGAAAATTTAAACACGATTTACAGAACAACGAGTCAGAAATTTAGACAAAACTCAACTTGGTGTTTTGCACTTTTAAATCCAGGGAGGAGATACATTTTGATTGAGACCCCTAAACAAGGGTCGAAATACAGTTTTTTGGTGATACTGAGAGCAAATTCAAGAATTTTCAAAAAAACTCAACTTGATGTTTTGCTCACGTTCTGTCCGGTTTATTTGAGTCATAAATCATTGTTGTACCCTAAAAACTCACGGAGGAGATGCATTTTGAAAAAATAATTCCGTTATTTTTGTAAGCACGTTTCTGATAGGACGAGCTATTCGTCACTTTTGATTTATTTTTAGGATGCAAGATTTTTGTTTGAATATATCAGAGAGTGGTAATGTTTGGTCCGACGATTCGTACTTTTGCTACAATTGGTCATTGAAAACCCAATTTTTTGCCTCAAATTGCGACGACCACCCCCTTAAGGGGATCGTAAACGACTTTGGGACATCCTGTAACAATTTTGGAAATGAAAATTACCTCAAACCCTTGGTCATCTGTGAGTGGTTGAACCAGTGATATAAATTCGTTAAATTCTGGACTAGGCCTTTCTCTCTCATGTTTTTCACACCCCATTTGCAATAAAGTGATCATTGTGAGCAATTCGAACTCTTTCCTTCTTTTTTCGAAATTTATTAACCTATCAGATTTAAGAAAATCTGGGTGAGCCGTGTCTAACATCATCAAATCGTGCAAAAAACTTCCCAAATAGGGCACACTTGAACTTTCATGGTCAGATTTGCACTCTGATTTCATTTCTTCGTGTAGCTTTTCAAAATTTGAGTTTGACTGACTATCAACGGAGCTAATAAAATTACATTCGGCCTCAGTTTCCGAAGTAATTTAATTTTGAAGAATAAAAAAAATTGACAAAAAATATAACAAAATGTTTTTCATTTTGCATCTTAAATAAATTTCACCGAAAAAATTTTCTCCGGGTCGGAAAAGAAAATTTTATTTGCTCCACCGTGACTGGACACCGCTTCCCATGTGCGTTTGAGACGATGGACAGCGTGGGTTTGAAGACCGGAGACGATGGCACGCAGAGAGGAAAAATTTTTGAGGACGCGGCTTTCTTCTGCAACCTTTATCCACTGAAATAAAGTTGAAATAATTGGTTTCGGAAAAAACATAAATTCTGGGTGGTGTCATATTTCACCACTAAGTGTCATATAAATAAAGTTTAATAAACATGTTCTTTGGTGTTGAAATTTGTTACAAATTGTATACATAATTCTCTGCGTATCTATAATTTTTTTAGAAAAATCCAAAAAAGAAAATGTTTTATCTGAAAAAGCTAGATGGCTGCCGTCCGAGAACCGGGTGATATATCGATTACGGGTGCTCCTGGCACATATCAGCTACTTTTTAAACAAAATTTGTATATAATTCGGCTTTTAAAAACGACCCATCCGATTAAGATAGCTCAACTGAGCACAACTATTTAGAGAAAAATAAATTAAAAAAATGGTCTGAATCAGACCATTGTTTTTCTCAGAAAAAAATCAAAAAATGGTCCGATTCGGACCATTTATTTTATTATTCGCTCAGTTTCAGCTATCTAGGAACTTAATCGGATGAGTCGTTTTCAAAAGCCGAATTATATAAAATTTTTGGCTTAAAAAGTAGCTAATATGTGCCAGGAGCACCCGTAATCGTTATGTGTTCATTTTTTCTACAAATGTCTTGAATTTTTTATTCAGTCTGAAGCGACAAATTTTGTACTTATGTTTGTACCTATTTGACACCTATGGGGTTAAATTCCAAAATGGCTTCTATGGGGTCATATTACACATCAGTAGAAAAATAATTTGCTTGCGATTCCGAAAATGTTTTCAAATGCTGGTTTAAAAATCCTTTCACCACAGACACATGTGTCAATTAAAAAATATCAAATTATTTTAAAAATTTCGATTTACAGACTCTTCAACTATTGTATCAAACAGAGATTTGTTTTTCACATTGAATAGGAAAAAGTGATGAAAAGCTAGAAGATTCCATATATTAAATTTTACCTTTTCGACAATTTTGGCTCGTTGATTTAAACTTAGGCATGGCGATAGAACTGTAGCTAGAACAATATATACAACATGATTGAACTGTTTAACTGTAGCTTTGACTGTAGAGATTTCAGCTCCCGTTCCCCTCCTCGACCAAACGGAGCCCAAGCACTGCCAGGGTATCACTCGGCGAAATAAACGGACATCATAAGCTAATAAAGACCTTGCAATTTCGGCCTCGGAAATATGTTTGAGAAAATATAGAGCAGCCTCTTTATTTACAGAAGTTCGGTCCAGGTCGTTTTCTTTAGAAGTTTTTATATTTAAACCGGGATTTGCTGTGTTGCGCTTTTTACGCGCATCGCTCAGCACCTTTCGGGTCATGCGTTCGAGCTCTTCAGTTTCGGCCTGAAAATTAATTGATATTGATGTGGGGATAATTAACTTTACTGAACTTATGTATGACGCTAGTTTTTATGGGGAAGTTATAGCATCATTTATTTTCAAAATCGCATTTGAATTTTGCTTTAGCAAAAAAAATCTATTTTTTTTCAAAGAAGTAGATACTTTTACTTTTTTGTGCTTTTCATGCAATTTGAAAATTTATAAGGGCCTTGCATAATTGCTTTTTTCATCCTACTTGGAATCATAGAGCCGATATATCGGCTCAAACCTGCTTCGATTGCCAAAGAATTGGACTTCAACTACCTTGAG
>SCLH01001425.1:115529-130182 GCA_004367855.1 Oikopleura vanhoeffeni
ACTGTTCAATTTAACAGTAGATGCGCTGTTCATTCTGAAAATTTGCTTTGATTACAGCTCTCTAGCTCCATTACTTCGATTTTAGAGCAAAATTTCTTCTTTTACGTCTAAGCGGACGCTTAGTCTAGCGCGACGCTTTTGAATTTCAAAACGTCCTGTTAGCAAAATCGACAGTAAAAATGCCCGTTCTTCGAAAAAACAGGCTCTCCTCAAGGTCAAAGGTTTTATATTTGAAAAAAAGATATAATTATAATTTCCCGGCCCCGATTTAACAGCAATGTGTGTTATAATATTTTAAGACATTTTACTTTTTTAATTATAGTTAACTCAGTTGAAAAAGCTTAAGGACAGATTATCTTTTTAAAGAAATTTACACCTTTAGACACACTCGTTATCCCATACCATAAGTGCAACCGAAAATATGCCCCGTTATGAGAAAGCGACTTCAATGGCGTGGGTTTAGTGGTGGAGGATGTCAATGACTGGATTTCGAAAAGTTGCGATATGATTTCGATGCTTAATTTGCTTGATAGCGGCTGAATCCCGATTTTTTCTTGAACAGGCTCTCGGGAGCTCTTGAAGAAGGTATAAAAATAACTTGAATCGTTAATATCCACAAATGGAAGGAATTTATTTAAACTCGGAGAGTTAATTCTTTCAATTGACACCAGAATACTTAGCTTTACAATAGTGTAATCAGTGTTCAATCAAAATAAAACCGATTAACCAGTTCAGTGCAAAAAAATAATTAAATAGCCTCAAGTTCATTTAAAATATCACCATTGATATAAATTTAACACCCTGTTAAAATTTGTGCTTGATTATAATAAAATAAATTAAATAACAAAGTTTAAAGTTGTAAAATTCTTGTTCAGGGTTTTAAACGAATTGATCAATCTTATGAAAAAAAAATAGATATTTTCCGAATCATTTTGTATTTTATCCAATATGATTGACATTTTGTGTTTCTACTATATTGCGAATCCATTTTTGACCAAAAAAATTTAATAAATGTCTAAAATTCGTTAAAAATAACCAAGAGAATATAAATTTAATACCTTCTGCAAGATTTTGCTCAATATCAATTTTAAGGGGTGACTTTGACAGATTTCTAAAATTTTGGAAAAAACTAATTTGGCCAATAAACCATTGTGAATTTGGGAGCCGAATTAGTGTGGTAGGAAATTAAAAAAAATATTTCAAAGTGAAAGAACGTGATCCCCCGTTCAAATTGATATTCTATGAGTTTATTTAACGGAATTGACGCTCCTATTTATTAAATTTCATAAAATGTTTGATATATACGGTAATGACATAATGTAAATACGATTTTTTACATTATTTTTCCAGAAATTGAAAATTTCTGTATAGGGGATATTTTCATTGCCATTGTCTGCCTTTCCGGCCCTATGTTGAACGTGGTGGAATCGGCGAACGAAAACCTTTATCTAGATGTGTCACAGTTATCAGCTGCCAATTAGAAAAAATATGTAGACAAGTCGGCAGCTTGTGTCGGCAAAAAAGGCTGTAAATTTGTCGGTACCACGCGTTTTTTATTAACGGCTCGACAAAATAATAAACGTATCGATATTCCCAATCAGGCCATAAAAGATACATTGTGAAACTAGGTAGAGGTCATCTGTTTTTAGCGGTTTAGGGCTGACTAGCTCTGGTCCAATCAAAAAGAGGAGAATTGACTTGGCGCCTCAACCTACGAGATAACTCCATTTGCCTCTAGTGCCCTGGTCATTGGGTATGCACTTCGTTCAGACCCATTGTTAAACATTGTTGAAAATGGCTAATAAGGGTTGCGCAAGGGCGATTTTTTAATTAAATAAGCCTTTTTAGAACGTGTGCGCATTCTGCGCCAATCTAATTTTTATTCAGCGTGAAATCAGGTCATTTTACGACCAGAAACCAAAGGAAACAAAATACGTCGGCTAAATTTTGTTTCTGCTTCAAAATTCCCAAACCTCTATTATTGACCATAAATTTTGGAAAAAAAATCTGCCCTAGCAATTTTTTAGAATTATTGTATTTATTATACTTTAGTTAACCAACGTTAAAATTATTTTTAGGAGGCCTAGAATTTAGTTGTGCTGGAGTATGTCTTGATTTGTGTATGTGACAAAACAACAGATAGGTTGAACGAATATTGCATTATATTCATTCAAATTATTGCCAAAACAACAATCGGATACCCATAACGCCACCCTTAAAAATATTTTTTCTATCCAGAATATCTATCACTTCAAATATGAACTCGATTTTTTACGTGTTAGAACAAATAATTTTTTGTATCAAAGTTAAAAATCATGCTTAAAATGTTGACAGCGTATTTATGATGATAGCGAGTTTATCGGTGACAAAAATGACTTATATAACTGAATAGTAGCAGGGTTACTAAATAAATCGAATTAAAACATCTTATTTCGAAATAATAACCAATGACACTTATTTTTAGTCGAACAAAAGTTAAAAATAAATTTTGATTTTTAATTAAAAACTGTTTTATCTGTGAAAAAGAGAAAGTTTTTATAAAAGAAGAAACCACTGGATTAATAGTTGTGAATTCTTAAATAAAAATAAGTATATAAATTATTGACAGTTTTTTATCACTTCTTAAGTACAAACGCCGAAATTCATGCATAAGCTTCGTTATTTAAGAAAATACGTTAATCTATAAAAACAAAACGGAAAAAATTATTTTTATTTTCAATAACCTATAAATGTAGTAGATAATTTAAGAGCCTTTCCATTAAATCAATTTCAAATCCTGAATAAATACATTTTAACAAGAAAAAACATTTGATTAGCTATCACATAAATTTATCCCAACAAATTAAACTTCATAATAAATTGGTATTTATTTTTAATCTCTCGTGAATAAAATCTCGAAGAAGCTGACTTCACTTATCATGGTCCATTATGATAATCTTATTTTACGTCATTAATTACTGTGGCCGATCTATAAAATCTCACGACATATGATGAGATTAAATCCACGCTTAATTCTATCCAAATGAGATAAACAAAAGCTGCCACGCCAATGAGTAATCTGTTAAAACTTACAAACAGTATAAAACGCGCTTATTAATTGCTTATTACTCTGGCATTTTGCGCTTGTTCATATAAATCTATCATAAAGTTAAACTTTGATCACCGACAAATTACTTATATTTATATCATGACGAATTCAGAAGAGTTTATATAATGTGTCTTAAAATCTATTGTTTTTTCTATTTATTATTTTATGAAGTTTACTATATGATATAGTAAAACTCTCCATAAAATTTTTAACAGAAAAATCAATAAATCTGAAGACATATTTGTAAAGACTGGATTTGTCATAATAAAAATATGATTATGTTTGAGGTGATCAAAGTTTAACTTGAGGTTCACACCTGAACGCGTTTTTACATGACGAATTCAGAGTCTTAGATATGATTTTTTGACGTTTATGGATAAGCTTGAGCTGAAGTGTATCAGCTATTGCTCATCAAACTGCCATTGTTAAAATTAAATTTATAATCTACTTTTTAACAATCAAAATCCGTTTCTTTTAGAAATAATACCCGTTTTGTTTGAAATATTTCTATTATCAACCCTGCAAAAAAGATTACTATCCCTCGCGATACGCTCTCTACTGTTCGAAAGAAGAAATCAAGCTAAACTGCCCTTTGCCCAAAAACTCATGCAACGATAATACTAAATTTTCTTTGTCTCTGCAAAAACCTGATGGATGAAACTGTTGTGCAATAAAAAAATAAGAAATATATTTTAGAAAATAAAACGAAAAAAAGTGAAAATATTTTATTTTGTCGAAATTTGGGCTCGCATGGGCTCCGCAGCTAACGGATGGGTTTATGTTGGAAAACCCTAATGTAGGAAAAAAGTATGCAAAACGTAAATGCTTAATTTCCGCGGATATTTCGTAAAGCGCGAAGGTCTATAATTCAACTACTTCGATTGGGTCTCAAAAAAGGTAGCGCAAATTTGATGAAAATTGGTCCGTGTTATTTCATAGTGCCAAAGTTCGATGACAAATGCACGCAAATCGATTTTCCTACACAAAATTAATATATTTTTATGTGACGTGAAAAACTACTAGGTTAAGACATAATTACGTGCTTGTTCGGTCCTCATACGTTTAATGTGAAACTGACTAGTGGGCAAACTTCGGCTGCATGAATTTTCAATTTCTGATAAATTTTTGCCTCGTTTCCTTCATTACAGAAGTATTCATGAGTGGTGCAAATTTTTGTATAATAAAATAAATCACAGTCTAAGATTCACGATTGGATGAAATGCTTCCATCAGAAACCTCACGACTGTAGAAAAAAAAATATACTCGGCTTCAAAAAGACAAACGACCAAAAATTCTAAAAAAATGATAATTCGTCCTTCAAAAAATATATGAGTAAGAACACTTCCGCGACAGCGTCGCGCTTAAGATAATAAATGTATAGGCCCTATTATATAATTTACGGGATGAAAATAATATCAAATTATTCCTCTCTTTTATGACAGAAAATCGGAACAGCAGCTATGTAGCGGCACATCCCTCGAAATGTCTTTGAGGGAGGGAAATGTAATCACTGTGGTTTGCCGAATTGCAGTTAGACTTTTAAATTGGAAGCTAATTTAATTATTCTTAGTTTTTTGCTCTTGTTGTAAATCTTCCTGAAAAATTAAAGGGGGCATTTAAAAAATTCAGAAAAAACAGTGATGTATACCTAAAAACATGTAATTAAATATGAAGCCACTTAATTATCGGCTCTTCGGTCAAATCACATCTTTCTCTGCCAAATGGAATTATTTTTAATAACCATTTAAACTGAAAAAATATGAAACCATAATTTATTTATTTTATCAACTATCTCGGACTCAATAAATAGTCTGAAAAATGATATATTCACAGAAATTGAATATCTGTCCCTTGCTCGTTCATATTTTCTTGTATTCATATTGATATAGAGGCGACAGTCGAATCAAAATAAACAAAGCGTAAATTTATTTTGGCCATATTTTCTTCAGCTTTATAGAACGCCACATATCTCGCCATTAAAATAGAGTTGCTTCTCAGAATTAGTGAGAAATCCTCATGATGTATGTGCCGTCCTCCACTTCCTTTTAAATATGCCTTCAAACAGTCTCGATTGCAGAAAAAATGAATTATTTGAAAATCTCCTCACTCAGCGTTCATTGTCACGAACATAGTATACTTATATCTAATCTCCGATGTGTGAGGTTTTCGTACCTCGGGGTTTGACATGTAGCACAAAATAACTCCTGGGCCTGTATCTCCTGGTAATATTCCTCGGCGGGCCAGTTAGCA
This sequence comes from Oikopleura vanhoeffeni, assembly GCA_004367855.1. Lineage (NCBI taxonomy): Eukaryota > Metazoa > Chordata > Appendicularia > Copelata > Oikopleuridae > Oikopleura > Oikopleura vanhoeffeni. The sequence goes on from SCLH01001425.1 coordinate 120,868, forward strand.
ATAATGCTTACCCCCGATCACCGTGTAAAAAGGTAGCCAAATAGATATATATGATTTAGTAAAATTTAACATCTGTACGTCGGACGATCAGGCATATGGGCTGGTCTTTACAATGATAGTCGACTCAAGACGTTCATAGACTGCCAGCTCAAATGCCAGAACCTAATAAAATTGTTTTCTATAGTTTGATTACTCTGTTATTTGTTGGCTAACGGTTAAAATTTACTTGTAGGATGAAATAGATCACCGTGAATAAATGTAGAGTAAGCATAAAAACCTTTCTCTTAACACTTGAACTCTGCATAGTTTCTAAACCGTCTGAAAAAAATTTTAAATCCATAGTGTAGAGTTGAGAATGGTGATGGTGTTTTTTAAATTAATCAAATGTACCGGAAAAATAATCGAAACTATAAGGAAGAAAATAGTACAAAATATAATAATGTGCCGGGTAAATCATGCCCTCGTTATTCTATGACTCCCGATAAGTGATGTTGCCTCACCTATAAGAGGGACAGTTTTTGTTTTTCCGTTTTATCCAGGTGATACATCGCCGTGTTCTTGTCCTAATTAGGAAGCTTCCTAATTATACGTAATAATGCCTCCTATAACATAGCTAAAGCTCTGAATTTTATTAAAATTAGCACTTTTGTCGGTTCCTGTGGCTCAGAAAGACTACAAATTAGGCTTAAAAGATTGGCAAATTTCGGCATGGCCATAAGTTCGCAAAACTTAGGCGCACCTCTGGAATAAAATTCGTAAAAATTTCACTTCCTAGACTACGTATTATTAGTATTTGACAATTTATATTTTTGAAAAAATGAGCCGTTTTTTTCTTATAAAGTCGCGATAACGGTCTTTTGTCATTATATTACAAGAGTATTTCCTTGCGCCCTCAACAAAACGTTTGTTCTTGAGAGACAAACACGACAGTAGTGGAATTGTTTTAACCATACTCTACTTTGAAATATTTAAAGTGTTTAAAAATTATGGTTTATAAAAAATTAAGTAAATTTATCATTTACAATCACAGCAGATCTACTTACATCAGCAATTTTATTTTTTTCTCAACTAAGACTATGAAATTATTTTTTGGTTATTAAAAATCAGTTTAAAAAAAATGAAAGTTGATAATAAATTCTTAAAAAATCAATTGGCGAGATTTTTAGAGCGATCGTCTACGTATTTTATCATAGCAGAGTATACGAGGAATGTTTTTTGAGAAATTGTTGATTTAAATTTAATCAATAAAATCCGATATAAAATTAAATCTGAAACCGTTTGGGTGTCGAATTACATCATTTTGCTATCCTTTGACTGGATTTGTGAAACAAGATGAAAGGAAATCCTTTAATTTTGACATTTAGTAATTCTGAAATTCAACGACTGAAAAATATAATTTTGAACAAAAAAATTAATTTTTGAAAATTTGACCAAAGCAAAAAATTCAATTTTTACTTTTCATGAAACATTAAAATCAACTTAAAACTTTTATTACTACCAAATATGTAATTTACCTTTTGAGTTTCCCATTGAAGTCCTTCGTCTGAATTTTTCGTGTATCTTACCCTCCTCAGAATAATAGTATAAAGTAAATCCCCGCTGAGTTCGTCTCCCCATGCTCTCGTCGATTCATCTTCTTGAAAGTAGCTTAGTGGCGATGCATTATTGCTGTTTGAAAACTCATCGCCACTGAACATAAATTGTTTTTTCCGTAAAAATTTCTTTAAAAGTTGTGTGTAAAAATCGTTAGGGAATTTCATTTTGAAATAATGTATTTTTTAAAAATATTATTAATTTTTTGTCAGTCTCAATTCAGCCTTATTCAAATGAAATGACTTGATTTGTTTTTAACGTTACTATAGTACACTAGAAGTTTCTTAGGAAGTAGTGACGTCATAAAATTACTCATAATTTGTTCATCGTTGACTTTACTCGAGGCAGATATTTGTTGAATCCTGTGCCCGTTATTTGTAGGAATACCAAAACTGACGCATTCATTTAAATAAAACATTTCAAAGGGACGAGTGGATACACAATGATAAAAATACAAGCACAATCAATTTTGACAGTTTATGAAGGTTAACCATTGTAGGCACAATTTAGATTTTCCCCCAACAGCTTTTTTTATAATATTTTGTACTAACTATTCATTCCTGCTATAAGGGTCGGACAGTGATAATTTTAATCACACTTGTGATTTAATTTAAACGACCATACACCACCTTCTCAAACGTCCTGACACCTATGATTTGAAAATTTTTGTCAGGACGTTTGAAGAAACTATCAGGACGTTTGAGAATGGTTTAAGGAGAAGTTTTTATGACAGTTCTTTTTTCTAAGTTTGATTATTTTCGGTCCTTATGAACGATGCGAGTGTACTAATACATTTATAATTCGGGTAGCATACAACGGCCGATTCTGGACAACGGCCGATTCCGGAAAAGGGCCGGTTTTAGTTGGTATCATAAGGATTTTCTAAGTTAGATTTAAAAAGGGCCTGAGATTCTCGAAAACGATTTGAGATTTACTGCATAAATTCGTTCGACCTCAAAATATAATCACCTAGAGGAATCATTTAAATATTTTAGGTTTTTGGATATGATTAGAAGTTGCTTTCAGGTTATTTTATTTGTTCCTATTGCTGACTACAGATTTTCCCAGAATTTTGATATTAAGACATTCAAGTTCCGTGAAATACGATTTTGAACATTAGAAATATGTTTTCTAAAATTTTCCGTGTAGAATTTTTTTTCATGCAATTTTAAAATAAAAAAAATAATTCGATGCAAAAGATACATTTAAAAACACCAATTTGTTAATATCAAATACAATTTTTCTAATTAATGTGCTGTATAATTTATGCAAATTTGGTATCCGTTGACTACTGAAATTTTCATCAAAATTTAGCCTACCTTTTTTGAGACCCAATCGAAGTAGTTGAATTACTAGACCTTCGCGCTTTACGAAATAATCCGCGGAAATTAAGCATTTACGTTTTGCATACTTTTTTCTCTACATTACGGGTTTTCCAACATAAACCCCATCCGTTAGCTGCGGAGCCCATGCGAGCCCAAATTTCGACAAAATAAAATATTTTCCACTTTTTTTCGTTTTATTTTCTAAAAATATATTTCTTATTTTTTTATTGGCACAACAGTTTCATCCATCAGGTTTTTGCAGAGACAAAAGAAAATTTAGTATTATCGTTGCATGAGTTTTTGGGCAAAGGGCAGTTTAGCTTGATTTCTTCTTTCGAAACAGTAAGAGCGTATCGCGGAGGGTATAGTAATCTTTTTGCAGGGTTGATATAAGAAATATTTCAAACAAAACGGGTATTATTTCTAAAGAAAACGGATTTTGATTGTTTAAAAAGTAGATTATAAATTTAATTTTAACAATGGCAGTTTGATGAGCATAGCTGATACAGCTTCAGCTCAAGCTTATCCATAAAACGTCAAAAAATCAATAAATTCTAAAGACTCTGAATTCGTCATGATAAAAACGCGTTCAGGTGTGAACCTCAAGTTAAACTTTGATCACCTCAAACATAATCATATTTTTATTATGACAAATCTAGAGTCTTTACAAATATGTCTTTAGAATTTATTGATTTTTCTGTTAAAAATTTTATGGAGAGTTTTACTATATCATATAGTAAAACTTCATAAAATAATAAATAGAAAAAACAATAGATTTTAAGACACATTTATAAACTCTCTGAATTCGTCATGATATAAATATAAGTATATCTGAGGTGATCAAAGTTTAACTTTTGATATGATTTATATTGAAAACAACGCAAAAATGTCAGAGTAATTAAGCAATTAATAAGCGCGTTTTATACTGTTTGTAAGTTTTAACAGATTACTCATTGGCTGCGCAGCTTTGTTTTATCTCATTTGGATAGAATTAAGCGTGGATTTTAATCTCATCCTATGTCGTGAGATTTTATAGATCGGCCACAGTAATTAATGACAGTAAAATAAAGATTATCATAATGACTCATGATAAGTGAAAGTCAGCTTCTTCGAGATTTTATTCACGAGAGATTAAAAAATAAATACCAATTTATTATGAAGTTTAATTTTGTTGGGATAAATTTATGTGATAGCTAATCAAATGTTTTTTCTTGTTACAAAATGTATTTATTCAGGATTTGAAATTGATTTAATGGAAAGGCTCTTAAATTATCTACTACATTATTATGGTTATTGAAAATAAAAATAATTTTTCCGTTTTGTTTTTATAGATTAACGTATTTTTCTTAAAATAACGAAGCTTATGCATGAATTTCGGCCGTTTGGTACTTATAGAAAGTGATAAAAAAACTGTCAATAATTTAATATAACTTATTTTTATTTAAGAAATTCACAAACTATTAATCCAGTGGTTTCTCTTTTATAAAAACTTTCTCTTTTTCACAGATAAAACAGTTTTTTAACTAAAAATCAAAATTTATTTTTAACTTTTGTTCGACTAAAAATAAGTGTCATTGGGTTATTATTTCGAAATAAATGTTTTAATTCTATATTATTTAGTAACCCTGTTACTATTCAGTTATATAAGTCATTTTTGTCACCGTAAACTCGCTATCATCATAAATACGCTGTCAACATTTTAACATGATTTTTAACTTTGATACAAAAAATTATTTGTTCTAACACGTAAAAAAATCGAGTTCATATTTGAAAGTGATAAGAATATTCTGGATAGAAAAAATATTTTTAAGGGTGGCTATTATGGGATATCCGATTGTTGTTTTGGCAATAATTTGAATGAAATAAATTGCAATTTCGTCAACCTATCCTGTTGTTTTGTCACCTTCACACAAATAAGGAACAGTACTCCAGCTCACTAATTCTAGTCTCCTAAAAATAAAATTTTAAATGTTGGTTAACCTATAAAAGTATAATAAAAATAAATTCTAAAAATTGTAGGCAGATTTTTTTCCAAAATTTTGGTCATAATAGAGGTTTGGGAAATTTTGAACACGAAAAAAATATTAGCCGGAACGTAAATTTTTTCTTGTTTCTGGTCGTAAATGACCTGAATTTCACGATGAATAAAAATTAGATTGGCGCAAGAATGCGCACACGTTCTAAAAGACCTTATTTAATTAAAAAAAATCCGCCCTGCACAACCCTGTTTATAGCCCATTTTCAACAATATTTCTTTTCTAACTAGACTTGTCGATCGATATCAGGGAAAACGAAAGTGACATTTAAAGATTTAAAAAATGACCACAGGTGCCACTAGAGAGCAAAATTTATACTGGTTGAGTCATCTGTTTCGTATGGGTTTGAGCGGACCAGAGAAAGATAAGGCAATTCTCCCTCTTTTTGATTGGACCAGAGAGCTAGTCCAGCTAAAGCCCTACAAAACAGATGACTCTACCAGTTTCACCAATGTATCTTTATGCCTGATGGGAATATCGATACGTTTATTAATGAGGGCGTTAATAAAAAACCGTGGTACCGACAAAATTTACCATTTTTCTACCGCCGAAACAAAGCTGCCGACTTGATCTACATATTTTTTACTATTGCACTGATAATGTGACACATCTAATAAAGGTTTTCGTTCGCCGGTTCCACCACGTTCAACATAGGGCCGGAAAGGCAAGACAATGGCAATGAACAAATATCCACCTAAATACAAGAAATTCAAATTTCTGAAAAAATAAGTGTAAAATAACGTATTTTACACTTATTATACCGTATATACCAAACACAATTTTATGAAATTTAATAAATAGCTCAAATTCCGTTAAAAATAACTCATAGAAATATCAAATTTGACGGGGGATACAGTTCTTCAGTTTGGAATATTTTTTTTAAATTTCCTAACACACTAATTCGCCCAAAAAATCACAATGGTTTATTGGCCAAATTAGTTTTGTCCAAAATTTTAAGAAAATCTTTCAAAGTGAACCCGTTAAAATATAATTTGAGCAAACATTTTGAAAGGTTTTAAATTTTATATTCTCTTGGGTTATTTTTAACGGAATTTTAGAAATTTATTAATTTTTTTGGTCAAAAATGGTTTCGCAATATAGTAGAATACCAAATGAATGTTTTTCCAAAGTCATTCATTTGGTATAAAATACAAAAAAATGAATTTCGGAAAATATCTATTTTTTTTTATAAATTGATCAAATTCCGTTTAAAACCCTGGAAACAAGAAATTTTACAACTTTAAAACTTTGTTAATTTTAATTTATATTTAAATATAATTCAAGCACAAATTTTACAGGGTGTTAAATTTCATATCAATGGTGATAATTTTAAATGGAACTTGAGCTATTTATTATTTTTTTGGCACTGAATGGTTTAATCGTTTTTTGAAGTTGACACTATTACATATATTAAAACATAATGTTATTCTGGTGTCAAATTGAAACAATTAAACTCCGAGTTAAATAAAAATTCTTCCATTTTGTGGATATTACGTTCAATTATTTGTATACCTTCTTCAAGAGCTCCCGAAGCCTGTTCAAGAAAAAAATCGGGATTTCCAGCCCTATCAAGCAAATTAAGCATCGAAATCATATCCCAACTTTTCAAACTCCAGTCATTGACATCCTCCACACTAAACCCACGCCATTGAAGTCGCTTTCTCATAACGGGGCATATTTCGGTTGCACTTATGGTATGGATAACGAGTGTGTCTTAAAGGTGTAATTTCTTATAAAAAAGAATAAACTGTCCTTAGCTTTTTCACTGAGTTAAACTTATATCAAAAAAAGAGTAAAATGTCTTAAAAATTTAATCAACAAATTGCTTTAAATGCGGGGCGGGAAATAGTATAAATTATACTCTTTTTTCAAAATAAATAAAACACTTTGACGCCTTGAGAGCCTGTTTTTTTCGAAAAACTGGCATTTTTATATTTTTATTTTAAAATTAAGACATATCACTTAGGTAGTTTTTTTTAGGTAAAAAACCCATTTCTCGATATCAGCTATGGTTCCCGTAATCATCATGGGAAGGGGTGGTTTGCACTAAAAAAACTCTTAAAAAATTAAGAAACTTAAACTGCACCAAATTAAGACATTATACAGTATTATCTTATTTGTCATTTGATTCCGCATCAAATAACATAAAATAAGATAATGCTATAATCTACCAAGGTAGATTCTGTCATAATCACACCAAAGAAGATTCTGACCGCCCGCGATCAGAGATCTACCCTTGGTTGATTATAAACCATAATGTCTTAATTTTCAAATAAAAATATAAAAATGCAAGTTTTTCGAAAAAAAACAGTCTCTCAAGGTGTCAAAGTGTTTTATTTATTTTGAAAAAAAAATTCAAGTTTATAATTGTTTAAATTTTGCGCGTTTGAGAATATTATAATTTTTAGCAAAATCAATAAACAAATATTTTTCTCAGTTTTATCAATTTTTTTGAAAATACCATTATGCGGAATTAAAACATTTTACCATGTTTTCAATTTAAACAAAAAATTAACACATTTTACTATGTTTCTATTGTAATGAAAAATTAAGATATTTCATTTGTAAGACATATAACTCGCTATCCTTATTTTTTTAGCAAGTGGCTTAACACCACGCTCTAGTGCACCACCATCACCGGCGCCCAGATCTAGCCAATGAGAAAACTTGAACTCGTCGCCTCTCTCAGAATCGTATACTAAAAATAAAATAATTGAATGAAAAAATTAGTTTAAAAAAAAATAGTATTTTCTAGCTTGAAGGTAATGCGTAGGTTTCGTGGTAGTCGTCATTTCTGGCGAATGTCGTATTTGGGACGATAGTAAACTATACAGCATGTCTCATATTTGCTTCCGATGTCGCATATTTGCTTTTGCTCACCTCTGCGAACAAAAACGTTTGATCTTACAAATACGTAGGTGTTTAACAAATTAAAATTCTCATTGACCAATAAATGTTTACGATCAGTTTCGAGCACAAAACTAAGATCGCAAGCAAAAATGTGACATGCTGTACATATTACCACTGTCTATAATTTTACACTAAAAATGTTTTCGGTCCTCGCTTCCTGACTGGTACAAATGCAACCCCAAAAAGTTGTACTAGTTAGGGAACATATTTATTTTGTAGTCAAATTCAAATTTGATTGAATTTTTTTTTCTGTATAACTCAAATCTAATTTTTCCCTTCCCTTTCCTAGTCTATAATTCTAAAAAAAAAGTGTACTCTTCATGATATTTCAAAAACCATAATATTTTGAGAAAATAATTGAAACTTAAAAAAAATAAGTTGTTATTTTGTTTTTGCCATTCTGCCGTATGGGTAGGATGCGCAGCGGGCAAATTTCTAACTTTTAAACCGACGATACCAACGAAAAACAGAAAAAAAATCTGGAGCAGAATTCAAAGGCAAAAAATATGATAAATAAAAAAAAATCGGATTTTTTACGGGTGATAATACCGGTTATTGGTTTAAGTTAGTTTCGGCAAGCTCCGACATGGTTAGCTAATACGTTTTTCGTGTTCTCCTGAAAATTTGACATCTAATAGTGACCGAAAAAGATCTGGGAACCACTGGGAAAAAAATTAGAAAATATTTAGAGTCAGTCTTTGCATAAATTTTTTCTTCGAAATGGCCAAAATTTTTTTGTCACAAATTTTCAAATTTTTTTTTTAATTTTATTTTCAAAAGGTAGCAAATTTTTTGTGATAACGGCCCTACTTCTGAAAAATCAGGTGAATGGAGTTTTGTCTGCTAAAAATCGAAATTAGTACTCTAAATGAGCGTTTTAAAAAGTCACTTTCTGACCACTAGATGGCCAAAAACTTTTTTTTTCTACCCGTAATCGTTTTTTTTCTGGGTAAACAACCCCAGTGAGCTCAACGAATTTGTATCAACTACTGTAGTTTTACCGCTGCGCACCCTACGTATGGGTAGGGTGCGCAGCGGAAACTAAACTAAAACCTTTGATGAACATTTTTTGGGGTCATGGGGTTATCGGCGGATTTTTCGGCCTTTTAGTGGTCAGATTTTTCCGATTTTTTGTTATTTTTCCCCTTTGAATTCTGCCCAAGATTTTTTTTTTCGTTTTTCGGTGCTATCAATAGTTCAAAAGATAGAAATTTGCCCGCTGCGCATCCTACTTATGGGGCTTTCAAATATCACATTAAATATTTTCCACAGTGCCTGATATGTAAAATCGGAAAACTCATCGCGTCGAACGAGTTTGGCCTGACCAATCGGATTCTCAATACGATTTCGAAAACACGCCTTGCGTAATATTGTTTATTTTAAGCCGTTCAAGCTTGGTCGCTATTGGTCAATTTAAATTATCGCGTAAGTGGGGTTAACATTGTTTATTT
>SCLH01001426.1:17839-31071 GCA_004367855.1 Oikopleura vanhoeffeni
GTGTACCATTCTAAATTTTCTCCCCTAACATTGTCTTAAAGTGGCGTTACAACCAATACTGGCATTTATTATTATTGAAATTAAACTATTAAAGTGAGAGAGAGTGAGAAATGTGTCGTTTTGCTATTTTGGCCCACTGAAAGTAAGATTTGTTTTATGTCGATTATCGTATACAATTTATTTCTAAAATAAAAACGGTTTTTTCAAGAAATTTCAGAAATTTAAAAAAAAAAAAAAGACACAAAAAAGCCGTTCAATGTTCTTGGAAAATTAATGCTTAAAAGCGTTTTAAGGTTATTAAATATAATATTAAAAATCATTGCGTTTTTTAAATCCGATATAAGAATTTCATTTAAATATAAGCTTGACATGGAGGTGGATTGTAATGCATCAAATAATCCGACAGAAAGTGGGACATATGACTCAATTGTCTCTGGAGCTCATAGAGTACATTAACGAAAGCGGTCTTTTAATAAATGAATTTAATTCGCGAAATCTAACCTTATGGAAACCTTGGATAAGAATAATGGACATGATATTAACAAGGAAACTTTCTCGAATTATATTAAAAAGGCGGCTCAGCGAAGCAAAACAGTCAAAGACTTAAAAATATATTTTTGATGTCCGCAAAAAAACTACGGATATCACAGCTTTCACTTTCGAAGCAATGAAAATAATTATTAACTAAATTTTATCCTGTCTGAAATGTGATATTAAAATGAACACACAAGTCAATATAAATGTTTTGAAAAAATTGGTCAAATTTTGAAATTATTATTGTCATGTTTGAAAAAAGGTCTATTTTTGAAAAAAAAGCATAAAATTTAGACTTATTTTTGAAGAAGCATCTATTTTTTGAAAAAAAAGAAAACTTAAAAATTAAAAAAAAGTCATTATAAATTTTAAAAAAAAAGACATTTTTAAATTTTTGGAAAAGGAAAAGGAAAGCATAAATTTTTGGAAAACAAAAAAAAATCTTATTAAATTTTTTTAAGAAAAAAAACGAAAAAAAAATAAAAAAAAAAAATAAATCTATATCCGAAGATAAAAAAAAAAAAAAAAAAAAAAAAAAAAAAAAAAAAAAAAAAAAAATTTTCAAAAAGGTCATATAAATTTTTGTTGGAAGAAAAGTCATTTATTAATTTTTGAAAAAAAAAAGATTCGATTTATTATTAAAAAAAAAAAATAAAAAAAAAGTCGCATGTGTGTGAGAAAGGTGTCTTGAAAAAAAAAAAAAAAGTCATTGTGTCGGCGAAACTGCTACCAAGCTTAAATCTCTGTCATAATCACAAGAAAAAAGAACATTTCTTACGGTTATATCTACCCCGGCGCACAAAGGGTTTATAATGCCCGCAAAGATGTCGTCTTCTTTTGTCGAATATGCAGAAGAAGACATCTACCCTCTGGACATTTCGACATTACTATTGTCACTATGAATCATTCCATATGAGATCTGATTGTATTATATAGGACTATAAAAGACATTTTGCGCATAACTACGAATATATGTTGAGTCAAAAATTTCCATTAAATTGATGAGACTCAAAGACAACAATGAGAAATTGAGAAAAAAAAAAATGGCCTCCAAAACACCTGACGCTGCTCAAAAAATTGAAAAAAAAACAGTTTATCTGTGTATACTGAAGAAAATCGATTTCGAATTTTTTTTCTCGTCAGGGGTGATACCAGAACCTATACCATTTTATTGTAGAAATATACGATTCATCAGAGAAAAAAAAAAAAAATTGGCCTCCAAAAACAGACCTACTCATAAAATAAACGTTTTGTTATTGTTAACTGAAAGAATAATGAAAAAACCGTTATCTGTGTATACGAATGGTCATTTTGGTTTCTCGTTCAGGGTGATACAGAAGAACACTAACCTTTTTATTTGTAGAAAAATATACGATTTTCACATCAGGAGAGAAAAAAATTGGTTCCCCAAAAACACCTAGAACCTAACTCAGAAATTTAATTTTTTTCTGGGTTATCTTTGTCATAATAATCTAGCTTTAATCGTAGACTTCTAGACCATAATCTTGACCCGCACTCGATTTCAGCCAATATTGCCTCATTTTTTTTATTTAAAATCGCCCATATTAGCAATTTTCATTAATTCAACATCATTTTTCAACTGCTTTAAAATAATATTCAGACAATTTTGCATTATACTTACTTAAAAATAACAAATATTTAAATTTTTTTTTTAAAACGAATTTAAAGCATTTTAATATAGATAAGGAGGGGTGGAGGGGAAAGCGAGGGAAAACAAAAAAAAAGTGCGAAATTCACTATGACTCGACTTAAAGTGCAAAAATGAGATGAAAATTAAACTTAATTATATATGTTGCAATGTACCTTTTATAAAACTTCAAATGATCCCTCTAGCAGTGTGTTTCTGTAAAATAATTATATTTTCTTGCAAAATTCTCGAGTGAAAGCACTCTAAAAATTATTTTTCAATATTTATTTAATTGTGGACAGAAATGCGAACCATACTGACGCCTACGCACGTAGCGAAACCCGTCATAGATCTCAATTGTGATTATTTATCGAAGTTTTGATTTCTTAGAGAGAATGCCTCCTAGATCTAACCGGAGGCCCAATTGTCACAAATAATACAAACAAAATCTTTGAAATTAAAAAAAAACCTAATCCGGTTAATTAATTCATTTTTTCTCACCTTCTCTCTTCCGCCTACGCATTTCTTACGTATTCAGCATTTCGAAAGCTATGACTTTCTGGAATCTGGCTCTATTAAACTGAGGCGATACTGTTAATGCATTTAGAGTCTTAGAAAATTCGTTACGTTCTTTGAAGGGGTCTTTCGCAGATTTGAGATACTTTTGAAATAGAAAAAAATATTATGGACCAAATTGATAACACAATTGTACAGTATTTGAAAAAATATCAAAACGTCAAAAAAAATTTCCAAGTCAACTTTCAAACGTTTTTAAGACTTTTTCTCATTTACAGGAAAGTCTGAATATAAAATCACGTGACGAATAACATCCAAAAATAAAGTTTTAAATATGTCAAAAAAATAAAATCCTACTTCTTGAAAAATAAGATCACGTGACTGTTGAGAAATAGTTATTATGTTCAAAAACTCTTTTTGAAAATTAGTGTGTATTAGTCCTCCAAAACTGTTTCGGCGAATTGCAAGTACTAATTTGAGGTACTTGGTCCAAACACCTCATGTCTTAAATTTGAAACGGTCACGCTGAAGCATTTTCGGACTGAGCTGTAATGTAAACAAAGTCTTGAAAATTTTTTAAGAACCACTCACTTTTTTCATAAATTGATTAAGCAATTTTTGGAAAAAAAAAACAGTACTACTTTTACCAACCTTTCTCCCTTCAATATACCGTCACGTGAAAATCATTTTGGGGCTTAGCATTGTAATGGAAAAACAGTCTTTTAGGAAATTTGTTTTCTGTTCTCAGACGATGAAACTTTAATTTCTGTTGATTTAAAAAAAGTTTGTGCAAAAAAATACAGTACTGTTAATACCCAGTAAAAAATTTTAAAAAAAAAAAAAAAAAAAAAAAAAAAAAAAAAAAAACAAAAAAAAAAAAAAAAAAAAAAAAACGCAAAAAACGTCATTTTGTTTTCAAGTTCTATTATCGGTAACTTTATAACTGTCTTGTCATTAATGTTTATATTAGCGTCGTAAAAATGCGATTAAGATTAACATGGTGTGCGGGCAATAGTTGGCTCTAAAATACGAGATCTTACGAAGTTAAGTTAAGAAATTCATCCCCAATTTTTAGTTTTAATTTATTTTAAAAGAAATACTACCCCCAACGTGATGGAGCCAGCAGACCAGCTGTGTTACAAAGCATCGTCCATGACCACTACCCTACAGCTGCTTTTAAGGATGCAAATTAAAACTAATTTAGTATATTACAAAAATAAAACCCTGAAAATCGGTTTTTGAAAATTTGAAGTCCTTTCCATGTGAATTTTCAAAATTTATTTCTTTCTAGATTACTTTTGCAACTTTAATCTCTTCGACAAAATTATGGCTTGTCTACCAATTTATTTTGCTGCGCCTACCCTTAAACCTAATTATTCTCAAGTTGTTACAACTAATCCAACGTGAACTAATTAGTATTTAGTTTTATTATTTAAAATTGTTAGTTCTTAATTCATGCCGTTTGAAAACTGTGTAGAAAAACTTTGTTACCATTTCGCCCGTGGGGAATCACCCAGTACATTCTGCCAAAATGAGACAAAAAAAAAAAAAAAAAGCGATGATTACGCGTCAAATGACGAAAAAAGTGATAATGTCGCGAAATTACCAGGGTAATTCTCTGTCGATAATCACAATAAGAGAACATTCTGTCGGTTAATCTACCGCGGCGCAAAAGGGTGATAAGCCCGCAGAATGTTCTCTTTTGTGATCTATGGCGAATCTACCCTCTGGTACCATTTTGGCATAATCCATATTTGTCATAATTCAAGGCAACCAATGTATCAGCCCCGGCCGGGCCGCCGGGAGCAAAATTAGTATTTATGACCAAAAAGTTATCCGGCCCAATTTTTTTATTAATTACTTTAATATTTTTCCACTTATTTCTAGCTTTCAACGCGATGAAAAAAGCTTCAGTATTGAAATTCATTACATGAATCACAATTATAATTTATAAAAAATGAGTTAATGATGGATCGCGAGCTCACGACCTGTAGGATTATAAGTCTTAAGGTCTGTAGTACTTGATTTCTAATTGCAACAAGTTGTTACAACCAATGCCAACGTGTAAGTTAGTATTAGTAGTTTTTCAAAAAGGTTAGAATTGAGGTGGCAATTTATAAACAGGGCAATTAATATACGATGAAGAACATTTCAATGCTCGTTTGAAAAACCTTTGTAAAATTTCCCGGGAACATCACCCCAGTCATTCTGCCAAAATGATATAAATAGTATATAAATACATAATTTGGCATATGTTCAAAATTTTTCAATGTCCGCATATCTGATAAATTATTATAAAAAAAATGATCAATAATCACGCTGTTTTACCCGTTTTCCGTTTTAAAGTTATCTGCATATTATACTAGAGAGATTTAATTTATAATTGATAATATTGGATATTTTTCTCAAACTATAAATTATCAATTCAGATTAATCTGCAATATTATTTTGCATCTGCGATTAAAATGTTTAATTTGTTTGCTAGGGTCAGTCGCCGCTGTGCGAAAGGCCTTTTTCAAAAAGTCAACTCACCGAGTGGCAGTGCAAAATGCCTCGGTCTCAAAAAACGGTCACTGCAATTGGGTAGCCCCGTAAAAGTTTGCTGCAAATTTTTTTATTTTCACTTCAAAAATATTTTCAGATGTTTTCTTTACATCACCTTTTTTGCCAGAACTATCTTTTTATTTGATTTTGAACGCGTCTTTTGTGAAAATGAAAATCGATAGCAAAAAAAGCTTGGGACACAAATTCTGAAGTCACAGCTTCGAGAAAATTTGGGAGCCACGGAGTGTAAGCATTTTAAAATTTTGATTTTCAATAATCAAATATGTTCAAAACTAAACATTAGTTTAACAATTTGTCTGAATTTTAACCCGTGAAAAATATATCTTACAATTTGTAAGTATTGTATCATACAAAAAAAATTGGAAAAATCGTCAGCAATAGCAAAAACAATATTGTCCTTGCCTACCTGGTCCTAAGCTCCAAGAAAATTGTACACTATTATTGATGCGTGACAATTCTTATAACTTATAAAGCTCTCTTGGCCTTGTTTTTTATTGGTCGAATTCCTTTCATCTCAAAATAAATTCTTAGGTTATTGTGTTTTGTAGTTGTGCAATTAATTAAAATTCCAAAGTCAAATTTTGTCGTAAATTTCTAACAATACTTGATTTACAACGCAGTAGCTTGTTGAACTTTCATTGAAGTTTAACTCTCAGCCACCCGTAAGGTTGTGCAGAGACAGATCGACTTTAAACTTTTTTCCGACTCTTATACATAATGGGATCATCGTCGACCAAGTGAACGATCAAATTTTTTGCCAAAAATTATTTGTGCGTTTTTTTGAGAATAACAGTACTTGTTTTTGCAAAAAACCTCAAATCTCTCCACAACATATTTCAGGCTAATCTGCAAATAAAATAAGACCATTATTTCTTCCATTACGGTATACCATTACAGAATACCGCGGTATAGTCTACACGGTATAGACTATACCGTATAGTTGTATCTGCTCCGGAACGTATGAAATCGAATAGGGGCCTATAACACATGTATCTTGTTGAGTCTTCAAGTCTCTTGAGTGCGCTTTGCGCTGATTGGCCAACGAATCACGCTTCAGGCTTAGTACATCATGTTTTCATCGTTAAAATAGTATAGTTTGTTTTAAACCTTATAAATATTTTTTAATCATTAGCGATATAATTTTCTGAATTTTCACATCAAAGACTTAATTGAGTAGGTGTTTTGATTAAACCCATAAATAATTGGCATTTTATAATCTGACTCCACAGAGCCGAATGGGCGGCTGAGCCATCTTTAACTGCGGTCTTACCCAATTTAACACAGATTTTTTCAAAATTTTAAAATTTTTTTTCAATATTGAAGACCCTTCAAATTTTGTAGCCCCAAATATAGGCTTTTCACATATGCAGCATAGGCTATACAATTACATGATTTTTAGCTAAAATCATTTCAGTGCCCATATCTCTGTAAGAGCAAATATCGCCGAAACGCCCACGAAATTTTAGGTTTTTATTACAAATTACTTTCACTGCCTCATGAATGACGTCATATTGAAAATTTTATTCCCCAAATCCACTTTCGAAAATTTTAATTTGATTGCGTTTGGTTGAGTGCTTTTTCTACACATTTCGGTATTCCACTTCATTTGAACCATATTGGGAAACTCCTTATAAAAGTGAGGAACTTATAAGATTATGATGTCATTTTGAACGTCTACGTGTTTTTTATGTTATTTATGAACGAAAAACATTATTTTTGTCCTCATATCGCCGAAGTGCCAATATCGCCGAAATTTTTTGACAAAAAATATAAGCCACTATGTTGGGGACTTATCCTGTTCTATTAAATAAATATTTTGATGGGGGGATGTTGACAGAATCCATTGTTTATCAAAATAGTATTGATTATTAACCGTCGTTTTCAGACTTTTTTGCACCTATCAGGATGCGCGGAAAGTTTTTCGTTTGGTCTCAAGGAAACAAAAACCTAATTAATCCCCAGCGAATTCATCGAGCCGGAACTAAAAGTGTTTTATTATTCTTCAATCTTTAAAATTTTAAGTAGAGCAACTTTCTCTAAGAAAGGTTCAAAAAATATTTTGAAAGAGATATAATGGACTACATTATTACCGAATCGACAAATCTGCTTGTTACGGTAAGCAATAATGATATCACCGTTTTGGCGGTTTTGGGCAAATTAACAATTTTTGACCGTTGAAGTTTGCGGTTTCTTCTTCTAAAGAAGTGTGAAAACAAAAAATCATCTCATTTGAAAATATTTTTTTCGAATCCAAGAATTATGATTGTGGTGAGTGTTCCAAATTTAAATCGCCAGTATCTGCCAAATTAATATGTGAACATAACCGCCACATAATTCAAATTCAATTTTCGAACTGATTTGGCATATATTTTGCTTATTCATACAATTTCAGGTTAAATAATTATAAGTTAAGAAGGTTATGTCCGCAAATAGACATCGCTCGAAATTTTTTCCAGACAAATTCGGCCAAAAATAAATATAAGAGGCGCTAGAGTGTTAATTTAGGTGTATTTTAAAATCGATCTCCGTGCTAACATGCATACATAACTCACTCAATTTTGATCTGCAAACTAAAGATTTGATATATCTAGGTTACGTCAAAAGAATTTTTTTACTTCTCGAGAACAATAGATAACCCCAAAAAAATTGAAAGCAACTTTAAGGGAGTGGGTGCCGATATCCGAAGTTTTCTAAACAGACTTTATCACCAACCTATTTTGTAAAGAATTTTCCGACAAGTATTTTGACTTATATCTTTTTTTTTAATTTTAAGATTTTTCAAAAAAAATCGGGTTTAGGGGGGCTGAAATTTAAGGTGAAATTTTATGTGATTTCAAATTATCAGTTCCAAATTTTGATCTAAAATTTTATCTAGCATATCAATTTTGTGAATAAACTCATTTGACTCTAAAAACTGCTCGAAAAAATAGTTAAAATTTAATTTTTCATCGTTTTTTGTCAAAAATATTTTCTAAATTAAAAAAAAAAGGAATTCACAAGCAATTTCAGACACCTTAAGATGAAATTTTCAAAAAAAGGCTCCATACGATTTTAAGCCAAGATTTGTCAACACTTTGCAGCATAAATTTAAAAAATCCATGAAAAATGAGGGAGGAGATAGCTTTTTAGTGAGCCTCACGAATTGGCTGTTTTGATCATTAGTGGCATACATTCAAAAAAGAGCTCCAGACGATTTCCGTATTCTTTAATTAAGACTGACTGCCAAATTACAGAAAGAAATAATATCAAACGAAAGAGGAGATAGCTTTTTAGTGCTTTGTGGAAGGCCTACTAAAAGTCATTTTCTGAGCGTAGGTTGAATTTTCCTATGATCTTAGTAATACTTGCATCATTTTAAAGAGTTGTACTACATAGTTAGAAAAGAATAAAATGATTTCCTTATCCAGGTTTCTCAGAAACCGCCCTTGAAAACTAGCTAAAAACATATCGTCACCCACTACGGGACTAGCGGTCGTACTATTTTGAGGGTACTTTAAGGCGCAAAAATTGCACGAAATTGCTAGAGAACACTGAAAAGGCAATAACTTATCGAAAAAAATCCAAAAACAAGTTCGAAATTTTCATTTTTTGAGAATTTTTCTGAGTATTTTTTTNAGGAAAACTCAATATATCAAAAAGCTGTAAGCAGATTTTTTGCTCGGCATCACCCAAGCTTTAATTAAATGTACTTTCGACTAAACTCGACGACTTTTATTTTCGAGTTTTCACTTCCGGTTTACTAAAATGAGATTTTCTAGAATTGAGCAAAAGAACCGAAACATATTTCTCCATCTTTTATCAAATTTATACTGCATTTTAAAATTTAACCTCGGATTCTTAGGCTTTTGGAGAGCGAAAACCTTAAAATTAGGCGGTTTTTGGCAGTTCTAGAAAATACTAGTCCGAAACTCAAAAATGTGTTTTCGGCAAAAAACGAGCATTATGGTTTCTGTCGTTCATGCCAAGTTTGAGTGGAATGGTATGCGAGCTCTAAAAGCCTTAGGGATTTGAAATTTGATTAGGTTGTTCTAGAACTTGCCGCATTGTGATTACTAGGATAAGCCAAAAATTATTCTGATTAATTATTTATGTAGATAAAGAATAGATCTTATAGATCCAAATGGCTATTCTCGAAAGTTTCGAAGCAGTTTAGTATTCTGGAAAAATGGAGTACAAAAGTACCATTCTGTAACCGCTACCCCCTAAATATTTTCTGATATGAATATAACAAACTTGGGTCAATCATCAACAAAACGGGCGTTTATTAAATAATGCCAGGTTTAAGAGAGTTACAGTAGGTGTTGACAATGGGCAACACAGGTGATTTTGAAAGTGTTGCCCATTGTCCGCGTGAAATAATTATCTATGCTAAATTAAAGCTACGGAAAATCAGGCCATGAAAATAACATTGGCTTGGCAAGGGTCTTGCCGCTGTGTACTAACCAAGTGTCATTTTAGCGAGCTTCAAAGTTCAAACCTTTGAAAATAAGTTTCTCGGTCAATTATTATAAAAAATATTTTTTTGTTATTTTTAACAGTAAATAATGTGCAAATCAAATTATATTCAGAATAAAACCAAAACGTTGATTTTAATAAAGAAGTATTATACATGTCCCCGGGTGCAAGACGACATATTTCCACATTAGTAATACAAAATAATACGTTATACAGGGAGGTGCGGCGTATAGTTGGAACGTTTATCGCCAAAAAACCCAACTATACGCGTCATTCCAACTACACGCGTAATTTTCAACTATACGCGTACGGCTGGGAAAATATGCTCTGTTTGGTCAATTTAAACAGTATCTAGAGTTTATACATTTAATTGAGTTAAAGAGTGGTCAGAGTAAGAAATTTTGGTGATTTTACAGTTAATTTTTCGTTAAAAATCTTCTAGGATGTATAAATTGAATTTTATCGAAAAAAATGAAATAAAGTTAATTTTAAATAAACATGAATTCGAAAAACATTTATCCGAAAATCGTTAAAATGTAGGAAACAATTGAAATTATAAAAAAAACAATTATGCTGACATTAAATCACTCTCAGAAAACCAGAAAAACTAAATATTTTTATCTGAATAACTTTTGGCCCATTNTCAAGCTAGCGAACATTGTCTTTTAGACTTGAAAACATGTTTTTAAACTTCTTGAAATACCGACACTTCATTGGTCAATCTGAACATGTTTTTAAAAAAATATATTTTTCATTGTCGCGCCGACAGGAGAATTTTTTTATCAATTTACTTTTATTTTGTTAAAATTTTCAGAAAAAATAAAAATTGTTGCAGTTTAAGATATGAAGAAATCTTGGTCTGAGAATCTAGTTAAAAAAGCTTATCTTTTGCCTAGGAACGTTTGATAAAAAACCCTATCTTTTGCCTACAACTATACGCCGCACGCCAGGAACGAATAAATTTACGTAGGTTGTTGCGTGGGTTCCAAGCATTTTAATATGCAAGGGTACAAAACGCAGGCCAGAAAAATATGGCCCGCCATGGGGCCCATTGGGGGTAAATCGACCTCAGGAATCCGAATTCGAAATAGATTAAGCTCTAAATGGTTCACTGAAGCCGCTAGAGAGCAAACACGCGGGCCATATGCAGGCTAAAAGAATGAGGCTACGGATTAAATCGGTATCGTAAAAGCCGAAAATAACCGTATAAATTTGAAAAAAATGCTCACAAAAGCCTTGGCTATATTCGGGCCCTAAAAAATAAAAGGCAGGATGTAAATGATTCCAGAGAAACCAAAAATGACCATTAAAATTTGAAAAATGCCCACTCAAGCCGCTAAGGAGCAATAAGTAAACATAAAGAAGAAGGTTTTTTTTGAAATAATGTAGATGTTCTTGTTCGCAATCAAATTTTTCATTTCTTACAATATGTTTTCAAATGAATACACAAAGTTCAGAATAACTTTTTATGAAATTGGCCTTTTCAAGAAAAGTTTTCGTTTTGTCGATTTTCTAACATGAAAAACTATCGAATTTACTATTTTGTTCTAAATTTCGCTCGAATTTACATCGATATTATATTTTTTTGAAAAAATTTCTTCTTGCGATAAAAAATATTGATTTTTTCCGTCCTACCAAATTTAATCTGTAAGCAGTATATCTTTCTGTAAGCAGGGTTTGCATAATTACTCCACGATTATAAGAGATATCGACGAACGGTTTTTTGTATCATGTACTTAAGTAAATGTTTGACGTGGAAATTGTTTGTTTTTTCCAAGTCATCTGGTTCCATGGTAATAGACTTCTGAAATTAGCGGTTTTCTGAGGCAAAACATGGGAATTTTCGGAAAATATTTCTTTTTCATAAATATATTGATCTAAATTTTTTTATTTCGACATGATTTCGAATAGTAATTCCTCCCGGCGGGCCCTGCCGGGGGCTGTTGTATGTATAATTATGTACACTTGAGCATCACAACACTTTTTGATGTGAAAAACAAGGATTGATGCAAGAAAATATGATTCTCATGGTAAACCGTCTAATGCAATTTCATAAATTAAAATAATTTCATTTAAAATCATAAAATTTAGATTTTTTATTAGGTTTCTTTCTTTTATCATTATTTAGATAGCATTGCTTCCCGGCGTGCCCTGCCGGGAGCTGTATAATGTATTGTTGTATACACTCAGGGCATGCCAAAACTTTTTGATGTGAAAGATTTGCGATTGATGCAAGAAAATATGATTCCCATGGAAAGCCGTCGAATGCAATTCCATAAATTAAAATAATTCTATTTAAAATCATTAAATTAAGATTTTTTATTAGGCTTCTCTTTTTAATCATAATTAAGAAAGCATTGCATCCCGGCGGGCCCTGCGGGGGCGGTTACATAGTTTAATTTGTGTCCAAAAGATAATTGTGAACACTAAGGCCGTGGCAAAACTTTTGACTTGGGTACATGATACAAGAAAACCGTTGATTTATATCTCTTATGATATTCTAGTAATCATGCTAAGAAAAGTGCGTTGCACTGAAATAAAGACGCTGTTTCGAGATATTTCTCGAAATTCAATCACGGAATTTCTTGAATGACTGACATAGCCTTTTTCCAATCAATGTGAACCTTAAAAATGATGATCTCTATAACGCGGGTTCGAATCCCACTAGTGTTGTCTTGGTGATTGTTTTGAGTACAATAATAGGCAAGGGTGCTTGATACTGGGTGCGCTAAAGTTGATTGGTGCGTTATATCAGCAGATCAATCCTCTGGCCAATAAAGCGGCGTGGGATTCAAAAACAGTTGGATTTGAACTCGCGCTATAGATATAACCAGCATTTTAAAGATTCACTTTGATTGAAAAAATGATATTAATATATTCTTCGTAAAAAGCGCATTCAGCCATTTATGTCCTCGCATAACGCTTTTTTGAATAAGACATTTTGATCGCATACAAGGTGAAGATCCATATTCCTGAAATATGGATTGATATTCTCAAACTTGCACTGAACCGCCACTTCAAGTTTAATTTTATTATTTGGCTTGATCAGGCTGAGGTAAATTTTCGAAGATTCTTCCAAGGTCTTAATTTCTGGTATAAAGTTGAGATTTCTAAATCGAATACTTTTAACATAAAATAATATTTTCTCCTACTCACACCATAACTTAAATTTTCCGAACCGGAATTATTTCGTACATTTGAATAATTAAGCTTTTTTGAGTTGTAATGTTATTCAGATTCGACAACGTAATAATTAACCTCGGCTGGGCAAAGTAATTTGACAAGATGCGTGGTTGACCAGATTTCCGACTTCAAGGTCAACCTCGTTGAACTTTGTTCATCTTACGAGGACTCACAAAATAATTGTTAAGTTCAAGAATTTAAAGACCATAGACGGCTTTTGACTTCAGAGCAACCAGCGAGTACTATTTTTATGGTACCGATTCCTGGCGAACGGCGCATCAGAAGTCGAAATTTCTTTTTGGAGGTACCCAGCAAGGTTTCGAAGTAAAAC
>SCLH01001426.1:57854-122268 GCA_004367855.1 Oikopleura vanhoeffeni
ATACCAAGGCATATTATTAAAGAACATAGTATAGTAAACTACTTTTCGTGGGACAGTTTTTTTGAAACCCTTAGAACGCGTTCTACTAAAGACACTCTACTGTAGTTAAATTTGAATTTTGATATGAACAGGTTCGTGCAAAAGTTATACAGCAGAACAGAAAAGAAATACAACCATACGACCACAAGTCAGAAATCCGTAGACCGTTCAAAAATATTTTGGCTCTCTTGTGTGAACTTAAAGTCAAAGTATCAGTCGAAATCAGTTTTTTCAATCAAATTACTTGACTCAAGTTGGAATACGTCAGCTGAATTCAATTCTATATTTATTACGGTACTTGCTGAGGCTTTTCAGCCACTTTTTCAGCCATCATTTTAATTTAATTCGGCGTTTGAAAACGACTCATCTGATTGACTTAGGAAAATATTTATAGAAAGATTATATAACCAAAAATGTTCCGATCAGACCATTGTTACCATTTTTGGCAAAAACTGATAATTAAACATTTCAGTAACTCAGAAAAAAATTAAAAAAATGGTTCGATTCGGACTTAATCGGATGGAATATATAAAATTTGGCTAAAAAAGTGCCCAGCAAGTACCGTAATAAATTTAGTAACTGTGTTCATGTTATATAACAGCGCCATGTGACCACAATAATTTACATGAGTTATGAT
This sequence comes from Oikopleura vanhoeffeni, assembly GCA_004367855.1. Lineage (NCBI taxonomy): Eukaryota > Metazoa > Chordata > Appendicularia > Copelata > Oikopleuridae > Oikopleura > Oikopleura vanhoeffeni. The sequence goes on from SCLH01001426.1 coordinate 58,531, forward strand.
ATAAAAACGCAATTGACTTTGTTTATGGAAATCTTATATATATATAATTTGGTCGTCATTATAAGTTCACAGATTCAACTCTCACAGATATCTCACAGATTCCAACGTTTCAATTTAAAGTGCAATTAAAGAAAAAATACTTATTTTGGTCCCTCAGATTTAATATTTTGTTTTATAAAATGAAGCATTTCTACTACTGGATTAAGAATGATTCCGTTTTTATTGAGAAGAGCCAGAAGGTAAAAATTTCCATCTTTATTTATAATTAGAGTCCATTTTTTAACTTCATTTAAAGTTCTAGTTTTAACATACTTACAGCCTGAGTTTTCTCGTTTACTGCGTTTTTTTAACTCAGGCTGTAGTTTAAAAAAAAGTTTAAAAAACCCCTAAACATATTTTTCAACCTGTAGAAATGGTGGTGCCTGAAATATTTGTGTTTCAAAACATGCTTTCAAATTCATGATTAAAATACGCAAAAGATGCGCAAGCATCAACTTTGTGAAAAAACCTTGTAGTTAAAACTTATTTGGGATCGCGATCGAATCCTGAGCCTTATTTATTAACACTGATCGAAAATTTCATCATGGAATACACAAAATAGTTATTGTTTCTGTGTTATATAATCACGCGAGATGAACACAGCAATTTACATAAATTATGACGCGATTAACTTAATTGATAAAAATCTTACATACCTATATAGTTGGTCGTCATAATAAGTTCACAGATTTAATTATAGTTCACAGATTCCAACGTTTCAATCAAAAGTGCAATTAAAGAAGAAATATACTTATTTTGGTCTCTCTGTTTGTAATTAATAGTGCCACGGAATTTCCATCAGAGTCAAAGCCTTAATCACAAGCTCAATTGACGTCTTGGTTTGAAAGACTATCTTTCACTAAAAAAGAGATATTCCTAACGATATATAAATAGGCTAAAATATAATAAAACAAATATTTGGTAAGCCTGCGACTTTAGTAGCATGTAAAATTAGAAAAAAAAATTCTTAGATTTTGCGTTAAAGAACTGCGAAAAACCATTAAGTCTTTTTAGCTGTTTTTGACAAAATTAAATCTTGTTTCTTGACAAGAGTGTCACTATATTGTTGCACTATAGAATGACAAAAAGGGGATGCAAAACATGAAAGCTAATTTCACTATCATAAAAATGGGACTCTTATAATTATATTCGGGATATTTGACTAAAATCATCAATTTCATATCATTTTTAATTGCATTAAACAATATGTATTTAATGTTAATCTGAACACTTTCAAGATTTTTAATTAACATTTTCAATTCAGAGGCTTACCCAGAATATAATTTCAATATTTACCGTTAAACTCATATTCTTTTTTGAGAAAATACAGAATTTTATAAAAATAATAATTGCTGCCCTGAAAGAGAATTATAATATAAAATTAATTGTAAAAACGCTACGTTCGGGGACCCTGAGTCAGGGTGGCAAGTACTTTCTATAATGCAAAATTTTTTGAAGGATATGTTTTTGCTTGTAACTGTTTTAGTGTTTTCTAGATATATGCTTCCGAAATTTCAGCAATTAATTTACGTAAAATATTTTAACAAAGTTTTATACTTTACAGTGATGTTGCATTGTGGATGGTCACGCTCTGATTGTATGTTTTTTAATTGTTACTCACCATAAAAAACCATCGAACCTTTTTTCACCAATAAGCGCTCGCTTGAAAACCGTGGTCATTTTAAATATTTAATAAATTTTTTTTATAATAGTAAATAAGTGAAAAACGTGTCCAAAATAAATTTACATTTATAATGATAGATTTTGGCGCGCAAAATCAAGGAAATTACGAAAATAAAATCACGTAAAAAAATCGTGATTTTTTTTACCTCATCAATAGGCTAAAAGATAATCAAAATCGGTCATTGGTTGGCAAAATTACCTACTTAAGTAAAATTTTATTTCACACGTATACTTTTTTTGAAGAATTATTGAACATCAAGTGCATTGTATCAGAATATTTGTCAATATTGATAAAATTAAATGTTTTTGATATGAAAACTCGTCGAACATGTTTTATAACTTAAGATTAACTACTAATCAACAGAAATAATTGAATCATTGAGCTCCTCCATTTGTGACACACCGTGCCAGATCATCAGCCGATTGTTTATTTAAATAATCATAACTTTAACTTAAATCTTTATATAGTATATAAAAGAAGATATCATACAGATAGTACTGAAAAGATATATTTATTAATTATAATATCTCTCTATTGTTTAATTTCGTATACGCTTTCTCTATTAAAGATATTTATTTATTTTTATACATCAGGATGATGACAAGAGAATACTTGAGATGAAACTTGAAAATTTGATCATTGTTATTGAAGGTAAGAAAAGCTGTTTTTTTACAAAAAAAAATCATTTTTAATAAACTTCCGAAGTGAAAAACCAATCAGAGCATGAAAAATACCAAATTTAAAGAGAATGGAACGTATTGCAAAAGAATAGGAATTCTTAAAAAGTTAAATAGTTTTGAAAACTTCCGTATACAAAAGCATGGTGAGTGAGTTCTTCCTTTGTTATCAATTCATCATCATGAATCAGAAATTCTAAGTCAAAATTTTATAAATTGCGTTATGAATCTACAAACGTCCATAATGGATACAATTTGTTAATATAAATCCAATTTTTAAAGTTCTATCAAATTTTTATTTGGAAATTGAAAACGGTAATTTTTTACATACAGTAGTGTTACGTACATTGTAGTTGTTATCCACAGTGTTACCTACATTACTGTATATTGAGTATGACGATTTGAAATACGAAATTTCTAAACTAAAAAATGGGTATCAATGTTTTAAGCTATCTTGTAAAGAATTATTTTTCTGCTAATTTAAGACGTAGGATTTTTTTTGTTCTTCAAAAATTTTCAAATAAAAATTAATTTTTCGGTGAAGAACCTAAAAAATCCTACGTCTTAAAATGACCAAAAAAAATTTCTTTACAAGATAGCTTAAAAACATAGATACCCATTTTTTAGTTTTGAAATTCCTTATTTCAAATCGTCTATTCAATTAACGACTATTTTCCAAATAACCTTAAGTACTACGTGAATAACGAGTCTATAATGTGAAACAACCTGTTGATAACGTCCAAAACATCGTGGTGAAAATTATCTTATAACATTTATATAAAATCAATTATTTCTTTTTCTAAATTGAGTATGAAATTGTATTTATTGAGAAGAACCAGAAGTTAAAAAAATATCATTTTTATTTTGAATTTGAGTTGATTTTAAAAATCTATTTTGAATATTGTGTTGACTCTTAGAGGTGGAAATGACTCTCCACAGGCGTATGGAATTTTGAAACGGTTTTCGAACATCACACATGCATGAAGAATAATTGACAAAACTAACCATTTACTTTGCAGAAATGGTTGTATGTATTCTTATCAAACTAAAAAATCCGACGAATTTGACGGGAGTTAATGAAATTTTGACGAAAAGGAATGTTAAAAGTTTTTATTCATTTGTCATTAATATCATTCGTATGATTTGAATAATTTATAAAAAAAATCTCAATACTTTATCATTTAAAAAGATTGTCCCCAGAAAAAAGTACCGTTATTGTTTCACCGTTTCCAAAAAAAATATGAAAACCAAAAAAAAATCCGAAATTTTAAATGACCAGAAAAAAAATCTCTACAAGATAGCTTAAAAACATCGATACCTATTTTTGAGTTTCGAAATTTCTTATTTATTCTGGGAAAAATAGACCCGTTTTTTCGGGGACAATCTATTTGAATCATATATAGTAATCGTTCATGTTAATAAGTCGAAAAATTAGCAAAAAATAGGTATTGTTGAAGTAAAGGTACTTTATTTGAAAAAATTAACCCTCCGAGGCATGGAGCTATTTCCAAAAACGCCTGTACATTAAAGACCCGAAATTGCAGGTTGCTTCTGAATGATTCATTTTTCAGGAAAATTTTTTTTGAAACTGCTGCATTTTCAACTTTTGTCCTGACGGCTCTGAGTAATTTTTTATTTCTTTAAAATTAATTTCGATAAATTGCGTAGGTTTGGGGTTTCTTACGGACAACCTCTGTAGATTAAAGACCGAAAATAGCAGGTTATTTCTGAGAAAGTCACTTTTTGGAAAATTAAGTTCTTAATATTTTCTCTTATTTATTTTTGTTCTGACGTCTCTCATTTCGTCACAATAGAATTGCGTAGGTTGAAACACAATTTGTTAATGTCACTTTTTTATAGAGTTCATAAAGTCAAAATGTGAATCACATACTTTTAAAGTTTAAGTCTTTCCTTAATCTCGAGGACTAAAGAAGGATTAAGTTGCAAGCACTTTTATTTTTCCCGTAATAAGCGCTCAAAAAATAGCATTTCAAAAGGCTATATGCCTCGGAGGGTTAATAACTTTCATTTATTAAAATTAACGTAAGTGATTAGTATTGGTACCCCAGAGTCTACTAGTTTTCGACCTAGATGTTGATCTTGACAAAAACTACACGTACGGCGGTTTACGAGCTAACTGAGACCCTTCTGGGCAAAGCGAATCCTTTCATTATGTTGTCGTCGACTAAAAAATACGTTATTCACTCAAATGTTAAACAATAATATTTTCAAATTTTACTACATGTATAAAAATTAATTTCGTAATCAAAACAGACTCTCTTCCTAGGTATTCGGAGGTCACTCAAGATCATAAAAGCACCTAAGTGGCATTTTTAGCCCAAGGGTGAAAGTAGACAAAACAACACTCCGAATTCACAGCAGACTTGCCCAAAGACAAATCATAATCTCGGCTAAAGAATGTTATTCGATTTACGTAAAAATATTTTCGTTGAGATAAATGCTATCAATGAGAAAATTTTTAGTTAAATTAATCAGGTATCGGCGATATCGTATTGGAATATTGAACCATTTGAAAGTCAAATATATTTAATAAAATTTAGAAAAAGGTCAGTGAATTTTAAAATTTGATGGAGCTAGCTATTTTTTGATGGAGTTAGATTTTGAAATTGTCAGAGAATTTTATAAAATTAAAGTGCCAAATCCGGTTCTGAGCCAAAGGGTTCACGGAAAAATGATAAATTATTGAAACTGAGATTGAAAATTATGTTTATATTTGATTGAGTGCACTTTGTTTTTTAGCAAGAAATAAATTTTTAACATAATCTGTTTGATTAAAAGTTTCTGACCAAAATAAAGTCGTAATTTTTACACTTGATGACATGATTGCAAATCAAAAATTCATAAGTTTTATCATATCAAAGATGATGACCGGGTCTATATCCCTTTATCACACTTTTGTGAATATCCCGGCCCATAGTTTGCGAACCAGGGCCGGGAAATTTACAAAAGTGTAATAAAGGGATATCAAATCTCTTCATAGAGATGGTTTTGAAAAACCATCAATAAGTAATTTATAAAACACTCATGATTTTCGTGGATAACATTGTAGACTGAACTCTTCTGTATAATTAATAATTAATAGACACACAATAATTAATAGCCCACAACAAAAAATTTTTGCAATACTCTAGATTTCAAATCTGCGAAGTCTTGAAAACTTACTTCTCATTTTTCTTAAAAACCTGAAAGATGCTAAGCGAAACGTGTTTAATAAAATATAATTAATATACAGAAGAGTTCAGTCTACAATGTTATTCAGTAAATAAGAAATTCGGATCTTATGCAGGATTAATAATAAAGGTTAAGGTTATTAACAATCATATGAGAAATAATAATATTTTTTGAAAATGCTTTATAAAAGCGAAACGTCGATTGAAGAAAAAATCTTATGAATTTTTGAAATGATATAATTTTGAAAAATTTTGCAGAATAGTTTAATTTTATATAAATTATGCAGTTGCTTACTTGATTGAATTATTAACTTAGATAAAGTGTCGAGTCACTACTAGCCCTTACCCTCGAAAAGACATTAACGATTTTATTACTAAACTTGCAATAATATTTAACGAATTACGACTATAAATAAACATTCAAAGTCGAAAGTTCCGTTCCGTTCAAGCCAAAAAATATCCTGCCTGGAAAAATCTCACTTTCTAAATATCATTAGAAAACTGTGTTTAGAAACGATTTAACAAACTCCGACAGAATTGCCCGAAAATGGCGTTATTTGGACCGCCCTTAAAATTCAAAACACATCCAGATGGGGGAGCTCAGCCCTGGAGTGTCGTAGCTGGAGTGTTTGTTTCGTATGGCTTGGCTTTTGGCTTATTGAGAGTTTTTTCAGTTTTATTAAATCCTATCCAGTCGTATTATGGCGTGTCCAAAACGGTGGCTATGCTGGCGCCGGGACTAGGAATGTTGGGAAAGGGATTAATTATTTATGAGAAAACATGAGAAAATATTTTGTCGGAATTGGAATATAGAATTGCATTTATAGAAACGCCATATATTGTTAGTGGTCATGGTAAATTCAATTCACATCGTTGGTTAGACCGTGTGCTACTGAAAAAATAGAAATTCACGTAAAATCAATATCTCTGATCAATTTTTCACCATGTGAACCGTTCAAAATGATGATTATGACTAGGCTACAAACGTGGAACCATTTGAACTTAACCAGAACTCACTTGTCTTTTTATCAATCAAAGTGACTCTCTGTAGTGAATAGGGTGTCCAAATTGTTTTCGATTTGTTGAAACGACTCATCCGATTGAGTTCTTAGATAGGCTGTCTTAGATAGCTCAAAATAATCAGACATATCGACAAAAATCAAACAAAAAAAATTGGTCGACCATTTACCTATATTTTTTAAAATTTTAGGCATAAAAACTTTATAGTCTAGAACGTTTTGAACAAACCTCAAGTTTTCTTTGAAAATGTCCGGTTATTTTTAGCAATCTGAGTACTCTATCGAATGTTGTTTTCAAAAGCCAAAAAAAAAACTGTTTGCGATGTCATTAAGAATGAGATTTTGTTTTCAAATTAAATTGTATTCAGTGAACTGATGAACTTGATGTTGAAACATTTGCAACGAAAAGTGAATAAATTTGAAAAGTTTTACTTTTCATTCTTAACAAATTTTTTTATTTAAATCAAAGGTTAGTTTTCCTCGAATTTTTGTTTAAAAATCACCCCTAAAACGCTTCGGACATGATATTTCGTGAATTTTCTTGCTACGAAACGTAAGTTTTCGTAATTTTTAACAAAAATTTTAATCGGCGGAATGACATAACGTACAGTAAATTGTACATGTCAGATTTTTGCATAGATTCTGGTTTCTTCAAGCAAAGAAACGCGAGCATATGATCATGCGTCAGATCAGTTGCTTGCAGAAATGAAAATCTGCGCAAAAAATTGACATGCTGTATATCGTTGCAATTATTTCTCACCGGTTCCAGGTATGGAAAAGCTAGTCTGTTTCTCACTGAATAACGCAAACTTAAAGTTCGGCAAAATTCACTGATAAAAGTTCAAAAAATAAACTTTTTAATAATTTGACAGATCCGCTCCCAGATTTTGAGTCATAACGATTGTTTTAGAGAATGTGAATTGAGTTAGAAATATAAATTTGATTGAAATTTTTCGGAAGTGATAATATTTTTTTCAGTACCACACTGTTCACCGCAGTGTGACAGTGGTGGTTTCTATAAAGCGCACTCTCGTAACCTTCTAAGTTCTCCATCCATCATTCAAGATGCATTTTTTTAATTAGGAAGCTAACATGTCAATATCGTCAGTTAATTCGCATTTACTGAAATTGAAGATGTCTTAAAATAGAATAATTGATTTTGTACCTCTTTTATAAGTCTCGAAATTCAGTAACCTGTTGTTCACTAAAATTATTATGACATTTAATCTGCTAATACGACTGTGGCAGCTTTTTACAGTGTGGCTATTTAAATTATAGTCTGTAACCTTGAGGAATCCATATTTTGTTTGCTGTCAGCAAAAAATTAACGTCAAGATCATTGAAGTGATTTTTAAGTTAAGACGGTCGTTCGAAATAAAGTGCCCTCAAGTAAAATGTTTTCGGGAACAAATTTTCAGATTTTTTTTGCACCAGTTCAAAATAGAGTGCTCTCCAGCCCTTGTTCTGCCTGAACTTTTTAAATCAATTTTATAATTATTTCAGTCCTCTCAATAAATCTTCAAATTTGTAAAAACACAAATTTGGTTTGTTGCTTTTGGTAAATTGTCGCTTGACTATCCAAATATGTCAATTTTTCTCTTAACTTTGAATTGTTTCTTTGTGACTTTGGACCTGAAAAATAACGACCAAGGTAAATAACTTCATTGTTAAAGTTCAAAGTTCACCCGAATAATGCCGATAAAAGTCGATTTTCAAATAATAAAATTTAAAAATAGTGAGGATGAATTTGTCATCATTCAAGTTTTATGCTTTTTGAAGCAATTAAAGTTAAATTAAGTTAAATATCATTGCACTTTCACTCGCAGGTTCTCATCAGAAAAAAACTTATCTGCTAAAATTAATTTTCTCTCAATTATGAAGAAACCATTTTAACTCTAAATTTTGAGAAAATTTCTTTAACAGTAGTTTTAACAGAGTTTAAAAATAATAACGAAAATTTTTCTAAATAAATTTTAAAGTCATTGTTTAAAACTTATTGAACTTACAAATAAAATGTTGTGACAGAAAATCTTAGAACACAAAAAATGAGCTCGAAAAAGAAGCTCGAAAAATTTCTGTATAAATGCGTCGCTTTTTCTATCGAAAGTGTGTAAGCGGAAATCAGTAGTACAAGTATAATCACAATTACATAATTGCTTTATTTGTCGATAACATTTTTAATTATGCGATTCGAACCGGTGGATATCCCTTTATTGCCCTCTGGCCTTAATGTGGGCCCTCAAAAAGCGGGAGGGGGGCGAGAAAACAAGGCGGCTTTCAAACACGACCTAGCCGATTGGGTTCTTAGGTAGCTCAAACTGAGCACAAATGTCAAGTTGATAATATTATATTAAAATTGGTCCAAATCAGACCATTGTTTCTATCTTTTAACAAAAACTAATATTAAAAAATTGGTATTTAAAAATTAGAGTAATCTCATAAAACAATAAGAGACATTGGTCCAATTCAAACCAATTTTCAATGTTTATATTCATTAGATAATTGTGCTCAGTTTGAGCTATCTACAAACTGAATCGGATAAGTCGTTTCTCCCCCCTGCTTTTTAATATAAATAAAGGCCAGAAGGCAATAAAGGCCAAATATTATTTGCTGTGAAAAAGTTAGTTCAAAATTTGTATTGCTGAAAAATTAGTTTTCATGACACGTTTTTTTCAAATTGGTTAACTTTTTATGACCATGCATTTTTCAACGCAAAATTTAGTAGACAAAAAGTCGACCAAAAATGTTTACTTCCATTTAAGAGCTTCCATATATAGAAAACGTTTCCGACAAAATTGTACAGAAACCACTGTATTCACTATCTGATGATGACAAATAATTTTTTGTCAAAACAATTTGTTCTAAAATATAGTTAATGCCTAATAAGGCTATTCACTGGGTGGTTTAGCTGGTGGTGGAATTTTGAATATTATTGGATATCGTGAGGGATCTATGATTTTTGGGTTTATCTGTTCGATAGCATTTTTTATGTGTGCTTTGGTGCAGAATATTGTTTTCATTTTGGCAATGATATTTGTGGCTCTTTTCTGTCTGGGAGTTGTGTATTTGGCAGCACCGGGAATAATTGCAAGATATTTTCTGAAGAAGAAAACTTTTGCTAATCAAATGAGGTAATTTTGAAAATATTTTATTTAATATTTCTTTACGTTTTGGAGGCGATATCTCTTCAAGATTGAACAACCACATAAAAAACCCGAAAAAATTGTCTCCTTTCAGTAAAATCAACTTCCCTATGCATGGGCGGTAGCTTATTGGCAATAAGTTATTGCCTATCCTGTTCATCACTAAGTACTAAACAATTTTCGGCTGGGTTTCTTATATCGTTGTTCTATCTAATTGGGATATCGCCCAAAAACGTTGAACAAGTCAGGGAATGTATACAAGTTAGGAGACATCTACTATACTAATAAGGGGTCTTGCGCTATTTAGACAGCTTGCGTGGGTTGAAAGTATTGCCACAATGGGTAGGAAATTCTCACACAGTTTAACAAATTTCGTTATTAGTTTTGTATTTACTTCTGCCAGAAAACTACATTCTAGATTATAATTGCTTAATTTTGTAGTTCAATTCGAATGGAAAATTTTTTGTGTATAACGCAAATCAAAAACAGCCAGCATTTTTTTCATAAAAATACTTGTGACTGAAATTTGCTAAGTTTCTGAATCTAGAATTCTAATGGTATAATTGATTCTGTAAATTTTTCAGATGTCCAAAAATTCAGTGACCATTGATTCACTAAATTATTTTGCCATTTTAGGCTGCTGACTGTTATACACCTGTAGCTCTATCAGTTAAAGATGAAACATTGAGGAATTCATATTTTTCTAAGTCTGCAAAACATAAATGTCAAGATGGTTGTGGTGACTTTAAAATTATGACAGTTATTCAAAATAAAATGCTCTCAAGTGGATTATTTTCGAACAAATATTAACAGATTATTATTGAAGATTTTTGAGTATTGACAATTATTCGAAATCAAGTTTTCTTTAGGCCTTATTCTGCATTTACTCCTTAAAAGTATGTCCGAATTAATCATTAGTTTTATCAGATAAATCTTAAAAAATCTTAAAATTCGAAGAAACAGTATAATTTCTGACTTTTATCTCGCCATACGGTAATAAAAATAATTTTCGGATATTTTTAAAAGAAAAGGTTTCCAAATAAAATAAGGTCATTCCAAAGTTATATTATTAGGCAACTTCAGTGACTACTTATTTTTAGAAAATTATATAAAAACCGGACTCATGATAATAACAAGGCTTTTAACTTTATAGCGTCATTTTCAAGATTTTGAAGTTATCAGTACCAAAAATGGGTTAGAAGTTCCGCAGAAGAATGTATTTAGCACAATTTTTGCATCACTTAAGAATTCGTTTAGAAATGTCGTTTTTTCTCTCATGTGGAATCAATGTCATGTTTTTCGACAAAGACATCGTCTAAAAAGCGAAAACGGACAATTTTTAAAGATTAATAATATTTTCAAATACCATAATAATGTGAGGGTATTAAAAGGTAAAAAAGCCAAAGAAAAATTAACAATTGTTCGATTCAAACTTACTACTGAATTTTTCGGTTTTTATCAATTTTGCAAAACATCTAACAACAAGTTGACTGAACCTTGTGCCTCAAAAACATTTTATCTCTCTAGCGCTATTTTTAATTATTTTATGGAGCGTAATTTTTGTATAAGGCCATAACGGCTGTTCTTTACATGGACGGCACAATCAAACATGTTCTCATCGACAAACATAACAGTTATCAAAATTGTTCTTGTAGAAAGATCGTTTGCAAAAAAACTAGCTTGTTTTTGAATTGATTTTCACATCAAAAAATGAAAATACATTTTTAAACATTTTTTTTTAAGTATAGTTGATGACCTTATAACAGTAAATTTTTGTGGGTACAGTCATCGCTCTTAAACTGGTACATCCTAACTGGTACAAACTCTTACTCCTACACTTTTTGGGGGTGCTCAATGTGTCTCTCACTGAAAAACGTTTTTGAAGGAAAATTTGCATCAAAATTTTTGAAACGTAATTTTTTAATTTCATTTTAAAGATTGCCTCGAATTATCATAGTTTGTGAAACCGAAAAAAAAAGAATTTGAAAAGTTTTTTATTTTTTTACATTTTAAGATTTCTAGAGACAGTTAACAGGCAACAGTTTACAGGGGGGGGGTCAATATCGGCAAAAGTTTTTTGCTAAACAATTCTGGTGATATTGGAAAATTCGGCGATATCGGCACATTCGGCTGCCGAAAAAAAGCGTAGGCTTTCGAATTGACGTCATATATATTGCCCATGTATATTTGAAGAATAATAAGCTGATAAGATTCTAGATCATACGAATATCATTTACGTATTTATTCAAAGCAGGACTCTAATTAGCTCGAATAATTTTTATAAACTAACGTAACCCGTTTCCCAACTGTAAAAAGTGGAAAAAGATTGCTAAGGTTTCGTTCTTTTTTCTAACTTTTCAAACGTTTATTTGAATAGTTAAAACGAAATGAGATGTGATCCAGAAAAATACCACGGTGGGTACTTGCTCATGTTAATTCACTGGATACCATCTTTCTATCTAATTCAGTTTCTGGGCTATCCAAATAAACGTTTGAAAATATTGAAACTTCAGCAATTTGTTTAACTTTTCTTTATAGAAGATATAAATCTATATCCCGTATGCGCTCGTTGATTAATCAAAATACTGCTTAATGCGGCGAGATGTATGCTGTCATTTTTAGGAAAATCTATTAATATTTTAAATAATCTAAGTAGGCTCCCTACGATCAACACTGCTTGTCTCGAAAGTACTCTCAAAAATTCAGAAATTTTCCAAAGCATTCAGAATTTTGTATATCCTTTTATGACCTTTTGATTAATCTAATAGATGTGAGCAGCCCACAGTGGGCTGAAAAGAAGAGAAAGCGGCCTCATAAGTGGCTAGAAGGGATCTTAGGAGTGTTAGGATTGGCTCCCTCAACCCACATCTATTAGATAATTCAAAAGGTCATAAAGATTATCTATACTAATAGTATAGATACTCTTTATGACCTTTTGAATTATAATACTATAGTCTACAGCACACTTGTATACTAAACTTGTATACTAGTACTTAGTACAAAAAATCGGCCTAATGGCGAAAGGCCAAAACTTAATAATAAGCATACGGGTTGGGTTTTCAATTTCCTATGGCTTTTGCTGGACTAGCTCTATTGTTCAATCAAAAAGAGCGAAGGAGGGAGAATTGTCCGAATCGGACCATTTTTAATTTTTTTCTGAAATTACTGAAATTTTTTAATTATCAGTTTTTGTTAAAAAAATTGGAAACAATGGTCTGATTTAGACCATTTGTTTAATTTATTTTCTCTAAATAGTTGTGATCAGTTTGATCTATCTAAAAACTTAATAGAACGCGGAATTATATAAAAATTTTGGCTAAAGAAGAGGCTAATATGTACGTTGAGACCCTGTTATCGATATTGTTGAAAATTAAACAAGTGGCTTCCAACAAAAAAATTGAAAATTTTCAAACAGTTCAAAATTTAACATGAAATAGTTGTTTCTTCATTATCAAAAATAATTTATTATTTGAAAAATATTTTGTACTGAATGTTTGAATATTTGATTAAAAAAATTGTGACAGAAAATTTTCATGTAAATGCGCCGTCGGTTCAGCGCTTTTTTTAAATGAAACATTTTTATTCACATTATGAAATGCACAAAATAATACCTTAATAGCAAATCCAGACAAAAAGGTTTGTTGGACCGCTCTGACAATCATACCACGTAAGAAAAACATTGAAAATACTTGTTTGAAACTTCAAACACTTTAACACACGATGTTCTACACACGGGATTATGTGAGCTTCCTCATGGGGTGGTATGAGCTGGAAATACTTTTTGTAAAGATCATAACTCTTTCCTCCTGCATAACAAATTGTCATTAACAATAATATACAAATATCCAGATCGTTAGTTTGTGACCTAAGAAACATATGTTTCTGCGAATTTTTACGATCGCATATTGAACAAACCGCTAAAGGAGGTTGACCGCATGAGTCAGAAAACACAAACATTATTTTTATTTCAATTTTCTCAATTAAAAGCATCTCAATGGCGAAAGCTGTCGTTTTTGGCAGTTTTGCTCACGTGAAAATTGAATTTTTTCCACATAAACTAATTTTTCCACTTCAACAAAGCACGATTTTGCACCTCGAAGTTATCGTATCGCGTTTTTGATAGCACCAAATAAATACTAACTAGAACTTCTCTGAAAAGTCGATTCCACATATATCGGGTATGACTGTATTAATTGAGTTATTTCTGTATTACTGATGTTTAAAAAGCAAACTCTCTTTGTTTGAATCGTATAATACCTGACGTCGAGTAATTAACCGTTCTAGCGCTAGAGAGCAAAACATTTTCTCATTTTCAATATTCAAAAAATATACAACAATCCATAAATAAAAATTTTCCGATTTTTTAGTTTATAAAACCAAACAAGCCATGCTGACTTCGAAAAATTAACCATATCATCAGTTGAAGATCATCATGTTTAGCCGATACAACCCCCTAAGAAACTTTATGTTTAGCTTGTGATCAAACAGTATTCAATTTCCGTAACAACGATTTTTCTACTATGTAACCACTTTGTGATACTTTATTGAAAGTCTTGGAAGCCACATTTTTATTATAAAATGTCAAGCGGAAGATATTTTTCGCAAATTATTGTCGCAAAAATATTTAATCACGAACGGAAATATGCTACCCAAATTTTCCGTATTTTTTCCTAGTATTTTCTAATTATCAACTTGAAGCGATACTTATATTCAAGAGGGTGCCATAAATTGCGTAAAATGGAATCCAGTAAAACTCAGAAAAATACGAGCTCAAGTTATTTTCAACAATAATTATCGTTAGCAAAAGCCATGGCCAATTCAACTTAAAATGTACCACAATCTCCTACTCTCACAAAAGATCATTATATTCCTTAAGAATCATAAATGAAGTTTCCATCCCCGAGATGCTTTATATAATTATTTTGAATACCGGTTAGTGTCATTTGGCACAATTGTTTTGACAATTGTATTTTTGCCGAAAAGTCCTAATAAAACTTTGGGTTTACTCGATATTTCTGATATTTTTTCTTAACAAAAACCAGTAAAACTTCAGTTGGGTGCATCTAGTTAAACCAAATGATGTCACTTTTTGATCATTATCTCATTTAAATTTTATTTGGAGTTTTTTGATTTCAAATAAGTTGCCGCTGCCACCAAACTTTTAAGAATTAAATAATTATTAGAAAACTCAAGATTGAGCAAATTTAACTTTGAAATAACATGTTATTTGACTTCCCTAAAGCACAATCTAATGTTTCCCGAAGATAAATTGGCCAAAAATTCAGTAGCAAAACAAATAGTACAGTGGGTTACCACAAATGGCTCAATTACCAAAAATTCATCATAAAATTAATGAAAAGATCATTTACCACAAATTGCCCAGTTTTTCGAACATTGGGTCTTGAGCAATTCGTGGCAAACCACTGTCTGAAATGTTTATCAAAAAGACAGTGAAAAGATTTGAAAATAAAAAGTTAATTTCAGTGCTTGTGGTGTTTCTGTAGCTCAATTTGCTTTGAGTCCGATGCTGGCAATTTTACTACAAGCCTTTTCAGTCCCCGGAACTTTTATGATAATTTCTGGTTTAATGCTAAATATCGTTGCGTCTTCAGCTATGTACCGACCAACCATTATTGAATCAGAAGAGCTTGACAAAGAAGAACAAGAAGGAAATGATGGTGAAGCAGCAGTTAATCCGGTTGATTTCAGTATTTTCAAAGATGCAGGATACGTGCTATTTTTTATTTCACAAGGAATTTTCTTTGCAGGGTAAGTAAATATAAAATTAACAGAAACAGGATTTTTTTAGGGATTGCTGGGGAAATATATCGAGTTATCATTGGTTGCAAGAAAACTTATTTTTTGTAAAAAATCGTTTTTTCTTGTCGAGTATCTTTCTTGTCTGAGACTATTTTTTCCAATTATCGCCACCGATTTTTGTATTTTTAGACTCTAACTATTGAGAAAAATTTTGTTACTTGTTGTCTATTTTTTTCATAAATCCATTAAGAAAATTAACAGAATCTACACAAAAATCGGTGCTGATAACTTTGAAAAATAATGATTTTGTTTCAATTCTAGAAAATCTTGTTGGAGTCGCTCCAATGGTTTAAAAATGCAAAATGGAATTAAAACACCAAATTAAATATCTAGGAAATAACGCTCAAATATTTTTCTAAATTTTAATTCGTTTATTAATGTAGCGTAAAAAAGCAATATTTTGATAATGAATATCTCTTTAACACCTTTTTGGTAATATAGGATGTGCGGGCTGATGGAGCCAATCCTAACACTCCTAAGACCCCTCCTAGCCACTCATGAGGCCGTTTTTCAGCCCGCACATCCTAGATTAACAAAAAAGTGTTGAAGGGATATAAATTATATCATATAATAGTTATTACGAGGACAATAAATAATCTCGTCCTAGAATTCCGTTGTTCGTAACAAACGGTTTGTTGTTAAATTCGCGAAATGGCAATTTACAAAAATTGGAGTCATATCACATAATCTTAGGGGTTCAAAAAGACTCCGAGTTTGGCTACTATTAATATTTCTAATCTACCGAAAGTCTTTCCTGATTTTTTCCCAAGAGAATATTTCTCGCAAGTTATTCGACAATAATGGGTTTCTACTCACGAGATCAGGAAAGATTTCGATGTATAACGGATATGTATTTGATTATTTGAGTTTAGAAAGTAACGGGAAGAAATCAATAAGATTAGCAATGTGGAGTGACAGTGAAAAGCCAAAAAGAATTTAAAAGGGGCCAAATAAGACAGTTCAAGCACTATGTGCATAAAATTCATTTTATTGTGTAATAGTACCTTATCAAAAATTAGGATGGGTGAACCCGGCCGTGAACAAATGAAGCATTTCTTTCATAGCCGTAATTCTTCTGAGAAAGAATCCGAGGAAGACCATTCGTGGTCAACATTACGAAGATTATTTTTGAAATTTTTGACATAAATCTTGAAAAAATTTGGGGCCTTTCTCAATTGGCCTGAAAATAAAATTGCTTAAAATAATTTTTGACCACGGAAATGAAATTCCCGAGGTAAACTCGTCTAAAAAACATTTTTTTTTTTTTCAAAAATGGCATTTTTTTGTGCTAGAAAAGCATGAAAATCGGCATTTAGCCAAGCTCGACCTAGGAAAAATCAAGATTACTTTTTTGCCAATGCGCAACAAAACTTGATTTTTCTGAATTAGCTACTCCAGTGTCAGGGCTAAAACACCTCCTCAATACTAGCCTGTACCTGGTTCAAAATTTTAAACTCAATTTTCAATGAAAAAAAATTACCGAAAACACATTTTTGCGTCGTTTGAGTCATTCTTTGGAAAAAGTTGTAACAAGATTTTCTTCCAAATCCGTATCTATCGCATCCCATAGGTCGTTTTGGTCATTTAGAGACCTTCAAAATCCTCGTTGCTCAGGTTCACCCATCCTAATCAAAATACTATTTTGTGAAAAAAAAACATTTAAATTGATACACTCTGCTGTACTTACATCTTACATTTGCAACGCCAAATGAGAGAATGGCTCACTTTATTTTTACACAATTTCGTCATTACAAGTTGAAAACTCTGAGTTTCATTAAGTTATATTTTTAACTCAAAAGCTGTTCGAATGCAATTTCTGTTTACTTAGGTAACTTTTTTTTAGAACACTCGGCTGAGGTTTTACACTCTCACTTTGGAACGGAACAAGATATTCACAACGGATTTTGCATCCAACAGACAATTAAAAACTCCAAGACCAGAATTTTTTGATTTTTGACGATGTCCGGTTTACCGGTAATTGACCGGTAAAGATCTAAAAAGACGTTCTGAGAACATCGCACATTCTTCGAAGCCAATTTTTGGCATCTGGCACAACTTGTCGTCGGAAATTTTCTAGCCAAAATCTTTTTGTCATATGAAGCCGCCAAAGGTCGCATTTCAGTTTTTTTATCTCTCAAATGAGGGGACCTGTGAAGCTGAAAATTACTTACCCGGATAGTTTTTCAAGAGAAAATGTTTGGCAATAACATTTTGTCATATTACACCTTCAAGGGGGTCGGACTGCGCAAACTCTATTCTTCAAGAAAAAATGAAAAAAATATTAAAAAAAAGATGCATTAGACAAGATTCGAACTCAAACAAATCACCGTCAGACTCCAAAACGTTAACCATTATACCAAGGAGAAGTTATCATCTGCTGAAATTTCTCCTATATAAATAATTGGCCCTATTTTACGGTGTCAGGATGACAAAAGAATATTGCCAAAAAAATTCTCGAGAAAAAGTTGTTATAAATTCCAAAAATTAGTTTCGAAGAATGTGTGTGTTCTCAACAATCGACTTTTTAAAATTTTACCGGTCAATTTCAGCTATAACCGGACATCCGTCGGAAAATCAAAAACCATGTGGTCTTGGAGTTTTTAATTGTCTGTTGGATGCAAAAATCCGTTTGCGAATATCTGTTTCGTTCCAAAGTGAGAGTGTAAAAACCTCAGGCCGGGTGTTCTAAAAAAAAAGTTACCTTAGTTATTAACGATCATCAAATTTTTGTCCAAGTAAACTTGATCAAAACAAGGGCCAAATCGCCTACAGGGGGTGCGGCGTATAGTTGTACGCGTATAGTTGGAACTCACGCAAAAACCTTCGTAAGCTTCCGCAAAAACCTACGCATTTGTAAAATAAATTTATTCGTTCTTGGCGTGCGGCGTATAGTTGTAGGCAAAAGCTGGGGTTTTTTTCAAACGTTTCTAGGCAAAAGATAGGCGTTTTTAACCAGATTTTCAGACCAAGATTCTTCGGTCGGCGCGACAATGAAAAGTACTTTTTTTTTAAAACATGTTCAGATTGACCAATGAAGTGTCGGTATTTCAAGAACTTTAGGAACATTCTTTCAAGTCTCGCAGACAATGTCGGCTAGCTTGATAATTGGCCAATAGTTATTCAGATAAAAATATTAACAGTATGTGTTTTTTTTACTTGCGAAATGAAAATTGTCATTTAGGTAATTACGGCTAATTACAAATGGATTGTATGTTGAAAGCCAAGCTATAGCCGATGTCAAGAGTTTGAAAATAAATTCTACCTAGTTACTATTTTTTGTTGGCCGTAATAACCTTAATGATAATTTTCATTTCGCAAGTAAAAAAACACATACTGTAGTTTTTCTGGTTTTCTGAGAGTGATTTACTGTGAGCATAATTTTTTTTTCATAATTTTTATTGTTGCCTTGACATTTTAACGATTTTCGGATAAATCTTCTTAGAGTTTATGTTTATTTAAAATTGACTTAATTTAATTTTTTTCGATAAAATTTAATTTATACATCCTAGAAGATTTGTAACGAAAAATAAATTTTAAATGACCAAAAATTCTTACGCTGACTACCCGTTAACTCAATTATATATGTATAAACTCTAGATACTGTTTAAATTGACCAATCAGAGCACATTTTCCCAGCCGAACGCGTATAGTTGGAAATTACGCGTATACAGGGGGGTGCGACGTATAGTTGGAAAGTTTGACGCCAAAAAACCCCAACTATACGCGTAATTCCAACTACAGGGGGGTGCGGCGTATAGTTGTACGCGTATAGTTGGAACCCGAGATAAAACCTACGTAAGCCTTCGTAAAAACCTACGCATTTGAAAAATAAATTTATTCGTTCTTGGCGTGCGGCGTATAGTTGTAGGCAAAAAGATAGGCGTTTTTAGCCAGCAAAAAAGAAATATCCGAGTATTTTTATCATCAAAGCGACCATACAAATTTGTAGTTCCGAGTCGGAACTTCCGACCTTTATTTTGATTATTCAGTACAATTTATTTCTCTTAATAATCTGCACATAATTTTCCCACATCTTGCCCAAACGTAAAACTTGACAATAAGAAAGCCCGTAAAATTGACGTAGGTTATAGAATTTCTTATAAGAGTCGTGTCTGTTATAATCCGCTGAGTTCCAAGAAAAATGCTTTGATAATATCAATCAAGGAAGCTTTAGGATTTTTCGCAGACTTTCTTTGCGGACTTCAAGAACCTTTAATTTGTCTTCGACCGATAAATGATAGTTTTTAGCAGTGTCTTTTTTTTTTCCTTGAAACTTTCTTTGAATTCATTTTTTTTTAAATTTACTTTATTTTATTTTTTCGATGAAATCAAATTTATACATACACTAGACATTCTAGTCTAGAATAATATGTAAAATTACCCTTAAGGGGATAGGTGTCGGTTTTTGCCCTTTATAGAATCAATCTGATGAAAATTAATCATCGTTATGACTAGAGTTGACCCAAGGAATCTCGTGGTGGCAATCATTTTTATCAAAACAATCTAGAACAAAATCTAAAATTTACAAAATTCGAATATTTTTTGCATTAACCCGCATGAAACTGCTATTCTACCATGATATGAACATTTTTTATTAGTGAATATGACCCGCTTAAACGATGCAAGGCATTAAAATTATAAGAAATGTCTTAATCGAATTCTAGAAATTTCAATTATTTTCAACCCCCTCACACCCTTTGGCTATCTAAAGGCAAAAAAATTTTCGGGAGCCAAAACGGCGCAGAAATAACATCGTCACACACCTTCAATTTGAATATGTCATAGAGTTCGCAATTTTACTTGCAAAAATATTGTTGAAAATTGTATACGATTAGCCGTTCGAAAGTTATTTATTCCTCCTTTTTTTAAGGATTTTCGCCAAAATTTCTTAAAAATTTAATTGTGTAAAAACGATTCATAATATCAAAATTCTGAGGAAGCCATTTTTTAGGAAAGTATTTGAGGATTCTGTTGATATAAGTTTATTTTATCTGCAACCTCTATACGAAGAATAATTTTTTCACATATAATAAAAAAAAAAAATTAAAAAAATTATTTTTCGAAAGAATTGAACGGCAATTTAACCCAAATAAAGCCGGCAAAGATAATTCGATCGAATGTAGAACATAAGGTAGTACTGATTTTGAGTTTTCAGCTAATAAGCAATATTTTTCACATTTCACTGCATATATTCCGACGCGCGGCGATATGAATAATTGTTTTGTAAGTGATCGGAGAATCATATTTCAAAATATTGAGACCAGTTATAATAGCTAAAATGTTACGTGTTATTCACTTAATTCTATTCTTTATCTCAATCAGTGACAACATAAGTAAATTCATATCTTTTCCCGTTTTCCCGTTGCATAAGCGCTCAAAGTGTGCCTTTAGATAGCATTTGGGTGTGGGGCGAAGTTCTCGTTCTCTGGGTGTGAGGGGGTTAAGGAGGGTTCCTTCGGAGTTGTTGACTTCGTTTATGTCATTTGTAGATTGATCGCTTTAAATTTAAATATTGGACTATATATATTTGTGACAAATTCGAGTCAAATTGTATTTTCAAAGCTGCTATCTGTTCGGAAACAATAGTTTTTCGAGCGCCCAAGATGTTCGAGCCGTGATGAAAAAAGAAGGAGATCGCGCCGAACAATAAAGTTTCCGGGAATGCATTAGCGCGTTTTTAATCTTATTTTGCTTGATTTCCATATAAAAGATTTTTATGACTTGAAACTAATATTTTAAGGCTTTTCTATAAACGAAAATAATTTCTATATTTATTAATAACCATAATGAGATTTCTGTGGTAGAAAATCAATTGTATCTCTATCAAAGGGGTGCAATATTTTATTTGATCGCAACTGCTGCGTTTAATTAGCATCGCTTAGATGGCTTGATCTCATTATGTTGTGAAAATTTCCCGGAACATGTTTGTTTCTCAGAATCAAATAAATAAACAGCCACTTCGTTTTTTGTTTTTTGAATATCGCTGGTCCAGTTGTTTATTTCAAACTTCCCCTTTATCACATCTTTAAAGCAAGAAATGAAAGTCTCCTACCAGATTTTTATAACAGTGTTTGGAATTCCTTCTTGATAAACTGTACAATTTAAGCTACATAAAAATATAAAAATTTTTTTTTGAATTTTAAATTTTTTTCATATTTTCGAATTTGGTAGGGCGTCTAGAAAAAAATCAGGACATGAGCAAAGCTGACTAAATTAAAATGATGCCCGGATTTATTTAAACTTGGTTAGAACTGAAAATAATCTTATCATCCATGTATCTCACGAGACGTCTAGCGTAAAACCTAATAAAATATCGATTTTTTCCAAATTTCTAGAGTTTGAAAATTTTTTTTTAGGATCTGACTAAATTAAAAGTCTCTATAAGTGTTCAGAAATATTGTGTTAACTAAAAATATTTTTGTATGTTGTTAGCTTCAACGAACGACTTGTACGCAAATCTGAAATTTCCGTTTATTTCCATCGGTTGTTTGCGTAGGTTGAACTATTTTGGCACCCTCCAGACAAAAAATCGCGAGGAATATTTGGTTTATCAGTCGTTAAATCTCAAGTCGTGTACATATCCGTTTCCCGTAGTAACTTAAAAACCTTAAAACGGCGGAACTACTAGCTATCTTGTAGAAAAAGATTTTTGGTATGTCTTAACGACTTAGGATTGTTGGTCGAAGGTTGAGCATAATCAACATGTATCTTAGTCAGTTTATAGCAGTGTGGCCGTAGTGTTAGCGCGACTCGACCGATCAGTCCGCTACCTGGGTTCGACTCGCCGGACTTCTCAACTATTTTCGTATGGTGTACACCCAACAGGTTTTTTGTCGTTTATGAAAATTGACAAACATGTGGATTTTAAGGGGGGAAAAACGGGGGGGGCTGTTCATCGAGACTCAGAGTAGAGGAGCTAATCTTTAGTGCATTTATTTTTGTGGCTGGTTTGCTTCCGAAATTATAAAAAAAAAAATTTGGAGTGTCAAAATTTTCTTATTTTCAAAGTTTATATTTTCCCTTAACCGCACTGTATCTTTTGAAGTTATAATCTTTTGCTCTAATTTTTGTTTGCATTAGATCACTGTGAATTAGATCTTGAAAATGGCAATAAAATTTATAAATTCGAAAAAAATAATTCAAATATTTTCTTAGATCCAGAAATTTGGAGTAACCGACGGAGCTGGTTTCTCGAGACTCAGAAGTGATAGAAGCTGATTTTAGCTGCATTCTTATTTTTATTAAACGTTTGCTTATAAAAACCTAAAAAAAAGAATTTTGATAAAAAAAATTTCCGAATTTTGCATAATTATGGAATTTAAAGTGCAACTTATGACAAAATGTATTAAAAATTATGATTTTTACTCAAAATTTTTTTGGAATTTTTCTCCAAACCCTATTTTTGACGAATTTGAGGGGGTAAATAAACTTTGAATGCGTCTAAAAGCCTAATTTATGGAAAATTGTAAAAAAAACTCGAAGCACCTCTTTGCACACTTTTAAAGGAAGTGCTTTTCTTTAAAAAACATCTGATTTTGTTCGACGAAATGCCATTTGACAAGCGAACATGCGCAAACACCCATTATTTTGGAATTTTCTCAAATAACAAGAAATTTGAAAATCAGGGCACGCACGGCTGTTAAGCTTACAATTAAGTTAATACTGAAAAAACAGATGAAAATTTTGATATCCAGGAGCTAGTTGTACCAAAAAATCACTTTTTGGACCGGTATACCGGCCGGTCCGTGATACAAAAAAACTTTTGACACCATTTTTGAAAATTTCAAAAATATCTCCTAGAATCGAAGTTTGAACTCAATACGAGATTGCGGTTAGCTCAGGACTAACGTTTGGAAATCAGTAAAACCCGTCGGTTACCCCTTAAGGTCAAATTTTCGAGAATTTTACAGGGGTGCAAGAAAGAGTTCTAGCGACCCTGTATGAAGAGCTAGAGCTCTTATTTTTAAGGCATGAGTAAATTAAGCGTTTTTAAGGATTGGGTCGGCGCCATGTGGTCGACCTTGATAAGCAGTCAAAGTTCGAGGTCAATTTCATCGTTCAAATCATCGTATAACCTAAAAGTACCCTAAAGAATCGGAAGGGTCGATTTTCTCATGAAACGTATTAAAAACTATGGGTAAATTCCTTATTTTCAAATCGTCAAAATGTTTTGAGTTTTCACCGGATGTTCTTGAAATGGTACTTTAATTGACCGGTTAAATTTAACAAGCCGTACATAGTATTTACTACATACTTCAACCATTTTTTTGGCAATTGCTCTTTGTCAGATATTTTTACGAATTATTTTTTTGATATTTGACACCCTTTAAATTGTATTGCAGCATTCTTTTGGTTAAAAAGATGAACAAAACTAATGAGGTGTTCTAAAAAGTACTTTAATTATTGTTAGAATGATACGATAGACATGTCTAGACACAGCGTTTTAAGGGAGTGGTGACCGCTAGTCAGACTTAGACAGAAAAAAATTTTACCAATTTTGTTTAACTCGAAGCGTGACTTAAAAAAAATTTAGAATTAAAGTTAAATAATAAAGAAAAAAACGGACTTGGTCACGCGTGACCAAAGTAAGTAATGAGAGTATTTGTCGTTTTTTTCGGAAATAAATGATGGAGAAAATGTCCATCAAGCCGTCTTTGTATTCTCTACCTTCTAGAAAAGTTTTTTTTTGAAAATTATTTTTATCATTTTCATTGATTTGGAGAAATTTTTAAGTAATTTTTGGAACTTAACTTTTTTGATCCCTTTTTTTGCGACTTTCAATTTTGGTTAAAAATGATACTAACAGCTATTCGTAGGTGCAGGTCTAGTTTTAAAAATGCAAAACTAATTTGATTTACCTTCTTTCTGATTGGTAGAGCAATCAGCGACCTAAAAATTTTCGGGATGTGATATTTTTGTTGAAATACAATGTGTTAACCCATTGGTTTCTAAAATATGTAGTGTTATAAATTTATTTCAGGAAGCTCTTGTAAGTGAGGGAAACCATAACCACTATACTGATAAAATGGTGTGGATTATCACGAACACCAATACTGGCACCTTCTCATCTGGTCACACTTCCGGGACACTGATACCAGACACAACCGGAATTATAGACTTAAGGTAGGATGAAGACTTCTAAAAATTAGGTATTTTTTTTAGGGTAACCCAGGTAGTTTTCCACTGCCATTTGAGAACAGAACAAGATAACCAACGGATTTTTTCATCGAGCAGCTAAGGGATAAATAAATGACCGAACTGTTTTGATTTTCACTGGATGTCCGGTAATACATGAAATTGCCTGTAAAATTTTAAACCGGTTCTGAAAATCAAACATTCTTCGAAGCCACATTTTTGGCATCTGGTACAACAATTCGCCGAAATTTGTTTGTAATTTGAAACCTCTCAGGAGTCAAATGACAGTTATTTCAGACGATTTGAAATAAGGAATTTCAAAAATCAAAAATGGGTATCGATGTGTTTAAGCTATCTTGTAGAGAATTTTTTTCTGGTCATTTTAAGACATAAATTTTTTTTGTTTATAATTTGTTCAAAAAAATGATTTTAAGGTCAATTTTTGAGATTTTACGAGGGGGCAAAAACTAGCGACTCCGTATAGAGAGTAGAGGCTTTTTTTCGGCAAGTGAAAATTAAGCGTTATTTTAGAACAGTTTTTTAAGTTAGGGTCGGCGACCATGTGGTCGACCTTATACGCGGTCAATTTCAAGTTCATCGTAGAGACTTGAAAGTACCTCAAAGAACCGGAATCGAATTTTTGATGAACGTTATATGAGGTCAATCACTACGGAAGGGATGAGACCGCAAAATGATCGCATTTTTGAGATTGAGAGGGTTCTGAAGTGATTTTTGCCTCTAGTATCTCAGTAGCGAATTGACCCTTAAAGGAGGGGGATTGGAGGGAGGTGGTCCAGGGGGTTCGCAGAAGACGAAAAGGGAGGCGTCTAGCGAGGGGGGGGGGTTTAGGGGGGGACTCTATGTATTAGCAACTATGGGCTAGTCTATAGTTCATCAGAAAGTCGACCCTAGGGATTTTAAGTCTCCGATGAATGACTTGACTTGACCGCTTATTAAGCGCCACATGGTCGCCGACCTAATCCTTAAAACTATTCCTAAAAACGCGTATTTCACGTGCCAAAAAATTAGCGCATCTAGCTCTCCATACGGGTCGCTAGACTTTTCTTGCCCCTTCGTAAAATCTCAAAATTGACCTTATCATTTTTTGAAATTTTCATAACGAAAAAATCGTGGTCTTAAATGACCAATTCTCTACAAGATAGCTCTAGCATCGACCCATTTTTAGTTTTAATTTCAAATGGTTCATCTTATGCAGGATGGAACGTTTTTCCCTTCTTTTTTCCATTGCATAAATCTGAATTCCGCCGTTTTGATTGGATTTTCTGATTAAAGACGTCAGTTTTTGCCAATGATCGTTCTATTAGCGGTAGCAATTTATGCAAATTTGAAAAAGAAGAAAAAACGTTAATGCTGTAAGTCAGCAGATCTGTTAACTGAAAATATACTACCTGCGTTGTTTTGTAGGCAATACAATTTGTCGCATATGACAACTCTAGGGATCAAATAACGAATGAACAATTCGGACGAAAGTTTGTACTAACTGTCAAAAAATTGGCATCAAAGACATGTGCGGTTTTCTAAGAACCTATTTTTAATTTATCCGTCAATTTACGGTAAATCAAAAGTTTGTCATTTTATTTATCCTTGGCGGGTGGATTCAAAAACCCATTGTCTATCTAGATTCTAGTTGCCTCAAATTGGCAGCGGAAAAACTAACTTGAGTTACCCAGAAAAAAGTTACCTTAGCCGAAATTTTACGAAGCAATAAATTAATTTAAAGTGATTTTGACTCAAGGTTCATCCCTAAATATAGGACTTCATGCTAGACAATCTTCAACGTCACACCAACGGTATTTTTGTCTCACTCTGCAATAAGTATTCTGTAACTGTTTTAATGTTTAAACAATTTAAAGAAGAAAATTTATCGAGTGAAAAACTGATTGCTCTCATTTTTAGCTCATAATCTAACTTTAATTATGTGCAACTAATTTTTACAATGATGATTAAATTCAAAAACAATTTATCTGATTAATTCCCTTAATATTTGTTTGTGTTAACTCGTTAGATGTTGACAGTGGACTTCAAACGTTTTTAAGACTTTTTTCTTACTATGAGAGTCTGAATAAATCACGTGACGAATAATCCAAAATAGGTTTAAATATGTCATAAATAATCCTTATTCCTTGAAATGATCACGGACGTGTTTGGAAATATTATTATGTTCAAAAACTCTTAATTAGTGTTTATTGGCCCACCTCGGCGTAATTTGATCACTATTTTGTTTACTTTCACCAAACCTTATTTCCAATTTGGGTCACGTGATCGCTTTTGACTTTGGTGTATTGGAAAAAGTCTTAAAAATTCTAAAGACCACTTCACTCTTTTCAAAATTGATTTAGGGATTGTGGGTGCTTCCAGTAATGTGCTGGGAAAATAAGCCTTTTTAAAACTCAAATATCTTTTGTGAGATGATTGACGTTTATTTTTCCAATTGTATATTGTAGTCCGTAACCTGAGAAGTCAAAAACTGATTCATTTCTAGAAAATATTATCACATCAACCTTTAAATGCATAAACCTAATTGCTGGTATTCTTTCATTGAAGTTACCGTATATCCACGTATCCAGAAATCACATAATGCCGATATTATTGATCAGAAAAAAAGTAACTCCAACGGCCTACATTGACGCATATTTTTTCTCTTTTCATAATTCTTCTCTATTATCGCATTTAAAACTTTTTAACGAAGCAAATTTTAATTAATTTTTTTTATATTTCTCGCATCACTATATATCATGCCTGATTTAATTGCGCGCCCTTATACATTGATTTGGATGAAAATGAAATATTGAAAAAGGCAAAAATCTTACTATATAATATTGAAATACTTCATTAATGTTATTTTTCGCTGTGATTATATTTCTTCGTAATTTGAGACTATCCTATGTCTATAATTTAAATAAATAAATTATTTTTGCAAGCAAATCCGATATTCTAGAACTAGTTATTCGATAGTAATGACTTTTTTTTATATTGCAATCAATTTCTCGTGTGCTGGAGGTCGGATACAAGAAAATAATACCGAATTTGAGACCGTGTTCGAAAAAATACTGACCCACAATCCCTTAAGCAATTTTTGGGAAAAACAGTACTACTTTTACACTTATTCCTTAAATATACGGTCACGTGATCATTTTCGGCTTGATGTAATGGAAAAATGTCTTAGAATTTTTTTTCTGATCACAATGAAAGGTTTTAATTTGTGATTAAAAATTTTTGCAAAAATAAGTACTGTAAACAAGTAAAAATTTTCAAAAAAAGCACAAACGTCATTTTGTTTTCAAAGTTTATTGGATAACTGCTCTTGTCATTAATGATTAAGCTCTCGTAAAATGAGATTAAATGGTTGTGCGGGCACTAGTTGGCTAAAATCGAGTCTACGAGTTAAGTGGGTAGCGGTCGCAGATGTGGGTCTTTGAATCACGTAGGAGTCCTGAGTATCAAATTAACGAATCGGGCTGTAACTCGAAATCCATACATGACTGAATTCTAATTTTTGTTGCATACAAAATTTTGTCGTCGGTTTGCCGATAGAAAAGTCGAAACCAGCTCGATCTACCATCCAGAAAATAATTAAGAGGCGGCTTCTGTTTCGTTCCTTTGATACCTACGTAGGACACCCAAAGTTTGGATTTCTAACTACTTGGTTTGGAACTAACATAGCTATTTTGTAAATTTGAACAGATTTAATATGACAAAAATTTTGGTGATCTTCGACGGCCAGTATTCGATATTTTGGGATCGAAGTACATATATTGGTTATCTACAGAGAAAATCGACCACTCCTTTAAATTTGAACTGTCGCTTGAGTTTGATTATTTCATTTTATGTCTTCAGTTCAGCGCTAGTCACGCGAAAAGTGAGATATACTGTATATGATATACAAAAATAACAATGTTATTAACATTATGTTAAATTAACATTGTTAATTGAAAAAAGCTAATAATTAAACAGCTGAAGTTTGAAAAAATTAAAAACATTATCATAGTTAGGGTAGTATACAAGTTTTTCGGACAATTCCTGGTGATGACCAATTTCTGCGAGAATTGATTTCGGCCATCTAGCTACCATTCTAAAAATCGAGACATATAAGCAAAGTTTCATTATTAACATATATTTTTTATTATCTTTAAATACAATTCAGCCAATTTGCTATACAATTAAAATAACAAAAAAAAATTTAAACGTATAAAAAGGCATTTATTGGGGATAAGAAAATAAAAAGTTGCGAAAATTACCTCCAGTTACACACAAAAGTGCTATAATAATATGAAGTTAAACTTTACTTATAATTTAAACTACCTCATATTAAACTTCAAATGATTTGCTATCCCTCTGTTTAAAAATAATTATATGTTTTTTTACAAAATTCTCTAGTAAAATGACTCTTAAGGGGGTTATGTACGCAAATAGATTTTCCTTAAAAATTTTCTCCCCAATAATTCGGCCAAAAAAATAAGAATGAGCTTGGTCTTAGACTTTTTCGATCACTGGTTTGCTCACCAGGTGGCGTTGAAGTGCAAATTCTAGGGCATGTTATAACTGCTCTCCAGGCTAACCTGCAAGCCCAAATTACTAATTATTATCGTTGTGACTAGAGATTTAGTGCATCTAGCGTATGGCAAAGCGAAAAAAAATTTTGTGATCTGGTACAGTAGATAACCTGAAAAAACTGAAAAAANACAAATATTTCAACGTGCTTCTTGAGGGGTGCTAAACGCAAATATGGGCAAAAATGTGTCACGCATTAATAAAACAGTATTATTAACTGTGTCTTTTCTTTTATAAGGACGCTTTTGAAAAATATTACCAGGATCCCATTAAAAACACGTTATAACCTTACATTTACACACAAATTATTTGAATTTCCGAAAATTCTGGGAAAGGCAACAAAATAACAATTTTGTTAACATTATTAACAATTACACATGAAATTGGGTTGCTGGATTTGTAATAAATCAAGGCTGTAAAATAATAATTTACTGTGATTTTCGTCTACAAAGACAATATTGGGAAAATATATGCTTGAAAACTTTATATGCCGATAAATTCTAAATATACACGAAAAGAAAATGAAATTTATACGAAAAGTTATAATTGTACTTTCTGCTTAGAAAATATTTTGAAAAACTAAAAAAAGGCATTTTTAGTGCCTCCGGATTTATTTTCAAAGTCGAAATTTTTTCTGCTTGAGTTTAATTTTATTTACTCCCCAAAAATCATCAGGATACTAACAATATTTCTACTTTTTCAAATCCCCGGAATTCTCCTTAGGTACGGTGCATTGCGGGGTTCCTACATTTTTTGCAATTTTTTCGTCATAAAAATGAACAAAAGCAATTTTTTATCTTCTGAACGCAAAAAACAAACCAAATGACAAAAATTAGTTATCGAAAACTTTGCGTTTTTTCGATTATTTAACAAATATCAGTTTTACTTAGTAAACACATTTCAGTTTCGAACCGACTGATAATTTAAAAAGTACGGTAGGTACCAGGGGTCGGCGGAGTTTGCTCTGCTCTGCTCTTCCGCTCTGCTCTAATTTTTTTAGAGCAGAACAGAGCAGAGCAAACGTTTTGAAAAAGTCAGTATAGAGCAGAGCAGAGCAAACGATTTGNGTAGGCACTGTACTAAGTACTGTACCACGCAGGGATCGGCAGAGTTTGCTCTGCTCTACCGCTCTGCTCTACTTTTTTTAGAGCAGAGCTGACTTTTTAAAATATCAGAGTAAAGCAGAGCAGAGCAAACTTTTTGAAAAATCAGGGTAGAGCAGAGCAGAGCAAACGTTTTTGAATCAAAATTTTAAGCGCAGAGCAGACCCAAAATATACAAAACTCAACTTTGAGATTGCGTTTATTGGTTGTTTATCGATATGAGAATTACAAGGGGATGCCCAAAATTGTCGAAAGTTTTATTTCAAAACCACTTCCTGGAGGTCCCTGGAAGCTAATTTTTTTTCACCGTAAGGTTGTGCCGGACTGATCCTTAGATTTAATTGAGACACGGCGGGTAGTGGCGAGAGTAGGAAATTTTTTTTGAAATTTAAAAACATGAATTTTTTCGAAGTATTTTCGGAAATTGGTTACAAAAACATTTCGAAAAAAAATGTTTTTGCGGGCGTTTCAGTCAATTTTAAAAAATAGAAATAAATTATCGAAGGCCGATAAAAAGAGATATTATATTTCGAATTTAATTTTGTTAAAAATGAGCCCAAAATCGGCCGAAGGCCGATATAGGAGAATATTATATTTTAAATTTAATTTTTTCGAAAAATGAGCCCCAAATCGGCCGAAGGCCGATAAAGGGGCAAATTATATTTNTTCCGAGGCAATTTAATAGAAATTGGGAACATATTTGTGCTTGAGGAGGCATCGATATGGATCAAAAAAACTGGGCTAGGTTCAAAACCAGTTGGCCTGGTAATTCTAAATTAAGAATTATATATTTGATCAAAGAATTTGCTTTTAGTCATTTTTGAGGTCCGGGAAATTGTTTCCGGAGACACTTTTTGATGAAAAGTACGAAGACAAGAAACACCTTCTCAAAGTAGAATCCAAAAAACGATAATGTTTAAATAACTTATTATACTAATA
This sequence comes from Oikopleura vanhoeffeni, assembly GCA_004367855.1. Classification (NCBI taxonomy): domain Eukaryota; kingdom Metazoa; phylum Chordata; class Appendicularia; order Copelata; family Oikopleuridae; genus Oikopleura; species Oikopleura vanhoeffeni. The sequence goes on from SCLH01001426.1 coordinate 89,853, forward strand.
AGCGTTATGAGATTTAATTAAAAATAATCATTAAGATAAAATTTAGTTACTCGTGTTTTGATTTCATTAATAATTATATACCAATTTATAATTAAGAAAAAATCACGCAGAAATGCTACAAACAAAATTATGTTAACAGATTAAAAACATATCATGTCACTAACAAAAATATGTTATACCGTAAATTGTAAAATTGATAGGTACAATATCCCTTTAAGGAGAGTTCTGTTCTTTTATTGTTTGATTCTTGTACATTCGTAGCTACTTAACATAACACATAATTACTAGACCAAAACTAGAAAATAACAATACCTTCCGCCACTCCTAAAGAGGATATAACTGATTTAATAAAAACAAAAACAAAAATAAATTAAAAATTTGTAGAAAAATGTTTACTCTGAAATTTCAAAGAGAGTCTCTATATTCAAACAGGGAGATCTGACTGAGTTTGCTTAAGGAGTCGGTGCAATTTTGACGATTTGCAATTTTTCAATATATTTTTCTCTTGAAAGAAACTTTTGCCAGTTCCAAGAGTTTTCAGATAAAAAACTTCTTCAATACTAAAGTTCCACTTTATCGAGCTTACTTCGTAAGCTTAAGATAATTTCTGATCGATTATTTTTACGTATTATAAAATCGTTTTCCGAAAAAAACACTCAAAAAACTGGCACGCGTTTGCTATCGATAAGGGTCTAAATATAAGGTAAAAATACATTTTTTATTTATTAGTAAACCGTAAAAAACGGTCTCGACGCAACCATTTAAAAATTTAATTTTATTATTTCTACGTCAAAATCGTAGAAATTTATAATTTTGAAAAAAAAATCAAAAAAAGAAATTTCAGCACAATCGAAAGTAAATGTTTTTTCATGAGTTTAACGAATAAATTTCAACGTGGATGGGTCGGACTTACCAAATTGGCAGTTTTGTGAAATAAATTTTCAGTTCAATTCTGATGAAAAAGAGGGCTTGGGTGGATTTCCTCCCAAACCAAAGTTTTCGTTGCAAAAATATATCAGAGTATAAAACAAAACGCGAAGCCAACAAAAACGAGACATATTGAATAAAATAATGGTGCATTCTTTATATATTTTCAGCCAGTGGTTAACCTGCGAAAACTAAGTTTGAAAAAATTCATTTGAAACAAGAAATGAGGAAAAATTTTCGAAATTTACCAAATATGTTTGAACACAAAAATACAAAACCGTGCACCATATGATTTTTAGAAGAAGCAAATAAAAAGATATGATGGCACCTACTCAAAATATTTTAACCCAAATAATGAAAAAGATAATATAAATATAATATAAAATAATAATGTCAACTTTTTTCAAAAATTTCTCTTAATATTTTCGAATCGAAAAATATGTTAATATCGAACTCAAAAATTTCATAAAAAAGCAATATAAATCTAAAATTCTTGTAGTTAACAAAATAAAGTACAAATAAAATAAACCCAGTGAAGAGTTTTTCAATCCAAGGGCTCATATGATATGAATGCCATAATGATGGAACCATATCCGTATTGTCAACGGGGTGTTAAGTGACCAAAAATTTGTTCGCCGTGCTTGACCCCATTCACACCTATCACTTTTTTTCTAAGCCATTTGATTTAGGGGAAATTTTATTTTGGTCACTAAGCGCACGCCTTAAGGGTAGGTGGTTTCCTAATTGACATATTCTCAGATAAAATATTAGCCAAACAGGGCTTCAATGATATTATCAGATTAGCCCAGTTTGAGTAGAACTAGCCTTTATCATCCAGTAAAACATGTGTCAAATTTTTGCATGCATACACTCTCAGACCAATAAGCGAGACAAGGGAAATACCTAGTCAAAAACGGAAAATCTATCTCCTCTCCAGGCTTTATTATTGAAATAACATATTTTGAATATATAACTGTATAATTTAATATTTAAAACTTCTGAGGAGCGCTTTTGTCGATAAATGCTATATTATTGCCTAAGAATATCGAATAAACCAACCGTTTTTGAACTTTATTATCACGGAACATCTATCTCTTCTAATGGTTAAAATTATCAAAATTCACTCAAAATTTTGCAATGCGGTAGCTCGAAACAAATTTAAACATTCTGAGAAGCCGAATTTTCTCAATTTCGACTCCGAAAACAAAATTATGAATTTTTCAAGTCACGTGAAAAAATTTCCGAAAAAAATGTGCTTTGATTTTTCACGAAAGTAGACTCAAAAGGAAGCTGGGAAAAACTGAAGAGAAAGTTGGCTTAACATCAAGAACCGAAATATTGAAGTTTAAGTGGTCAAATTGAAACAAACGTTATACTTTGAGTACTTAAATTTTGAAAAAAATACTACAAGAATAATCGAAAAAAAATCAAAAAAAGTTCGAAAATTTTTTTGTTTTTATTAAGTCGTTTTGTGCTTTTAAAACATAAACGATTGATTTGGTGCAATTATTATGACACTAATAACTGCAGAAAATGTAGGAACCAACCATACCCCCTTAAGTGACCAATATTTTCTTTCAACTCTCACAGTGACCAAAATTGGTGGGTTAATTGTTTGGTCACTCGGTAATTTATAACTGTTGATTGGATTTGAACTTTTTTGCTGACTCTAGTTATGAGCATCATTGACTTATAGTTTTATAGGCAAGGTCCATCATATTAAGAGAAGTTTGTGGCCAGGTTTAAACGGTTTGAGATTGGAAGCTCTTAAGGGGGTGGGCGTCGTAATTTTTTGAGCCCTATATAGAATAATTATAAGAATACAATTAATATCGGTTAGATATAAGTTACCAACCGGAATCTCAATGGTGGCAATTATTTTTTCAAAAAAATCTAGAACAAAAATCTAGAATTTTTCAAAATTCGAATATTTTATTGCTTTAACCCGCAGAAACCGTATTTCCACCATGATATGAAATTCATTTTATTGGTGAATATGACCCACACCCGAAAACGAGTGCATGACATAAATTATCGGAAATTCTTAATCGAATTCATGAAATTTCAATTATGTTTTAAGACTAAGTTAAAATACCCTAATTATCGATTTGACGCTGCGGTTATAAAATTATGATTAGCGTAAGCTAACTTATTTGATGCAGTGAAATCTTAGCTTCAATTTGGTAGTAACTTTTCTGTCACGAGAACTTTTTTTTCCAACTTTTCAATTTGCCGTTTACCTATAGTCATTATCTAGAATTCTAGGGATAAATTCCAAAAAATCCGAGCCAAACATATTGACCACTAAATTATCTACCTGTTAGTCGAGAAAACGGTCTTATTGAACATCGTCTAAGAAGATCGACTTTGAAGACGAAAATTGGTAAAAATTCGGCCTGTTCAAGAGTGATTCTAATAAATATATTCAAAAGAGCGAAATTCAAAAAAATGGCTAAACAATTAGTAACCTCTCACATCTTCCCGTACTCTGGGTGTGTAATTTTAAGACGCTTTTGATGTGGGTCTAAACAGAAATCAATAGTATTAAACAAAACTAGTCTTTTAGAGATAGAAACTACACCACCTGGTGGTGTATGTAACAGTATGATTAGAGTGTTAATCGTATAGCGAGCGCTAGATCTACTAAACGAATTCCTCAGATTTTACAACCTGCCTAGATTGTTCTGAGGCGGGATTGAAAGGTACCATACTTACGACGCACCACGCCCCTAAGGGTTGTGGGATGTATCCACAATTTGCTGGGAGAAAAATAAAGCCCTTTTAAAACTCGAAAATATCTTTGTGAGAAATTAAGTGAACGTTTATTTTCACAACTTGGTATATATTGTAGTCGCGTACCTTGAGAAGTCAAAAATTGATTCATTTTTAGAAAATATTATCACATCACCTTAAAAAGCATAAAACCCTTTAATTGCTGGTATTTTCTTTCCATTTTAAGTATACGTCATATCACGTATCCAAAGAAATCAACATAATGCCGAATATGGTCAGAAAAAAATTCTACTACAATTGCAATCAAAAGCATATTTTATAAATATATCATCACTTAATTCCGACCGAAAATTATTTTGACAATTCCTTGCTATAAGTTAAAATATAGGAGCAATGTAGATTAATTTTACAAAAAAAGAATACCTCACGAAACGGTAACATGCGATTATTCTTTTTCTCTTTTTTATAAAACCTTCACTCTATCACCTTATTAAAACTTTTGAACCAAGAAATTTTAAATAAAATTTTTATATTTCTCGCAATCACTATTTCATGACGATTTAATGCGGCGCACCATTTTATATTGATTAGGCTAACAATGTGGAAATTATGAAAAGGCCAAAAATCTGAACAACTATCAATTGAAATACTTTCATTAGAAACCTTTTCTCGCGATTTGAATTTTTTGTATTACTGAAATGAATAACCATATACTGAATTTTCGTTTTTATGCAAGACCGAAACGATATTTCTCGGAAAATTTTCGTAGAATAAATGGGTCAAAAATTCCAATTTTTATTTTGGTCATGATCATCCGTGAAAAATTGATCACTAATGGGCTAATTTTGTATTTTGATACAACAGTCATTATTTCAGTTAGCAAGAAATATCATTTGAGTGAAATTTTTTAAATTGAACGATTCGAGCTGGATGGTCAGGTGCAATTGAAAATACGAATTTGCCGAAGTGGTCAAGAAAATCCCATTAAGATAACCAATCAAGCTTTAAACTTTAGAGAATTTTTGAATTAACCAAAATATTCGGATTATTGGTTAAGTGACCACAATTTTGGAACTTTTTAATATGAAGCGTCATAACTAGAGTTCGCAAAAAAGTTTCAAAATCCAAAAACAAAATTATAAATTACCAAGAGTGACCAAAAAATTGGGCACTTAAAGCGCGGTGAGTCATGTCTGAATTTTTCAATGAAGGACTTAAAGGCAAGCAGAGTGCATCAAAATGCTTCGGGAACTGTCTACCAAAGATGTATTTCTAATTCAATCCCACAGAAAATATTTAAATTTTCGCGTATATCTTTTGATTTTTTTCAAGAATTTCGTCAAAAATATAATTGTTTGTGTCAAGATTTGCACCGCTAAAACTTACAAAAATAAATTGGCTTGACGTCAGCCACACTTTTTTGTATTCAAGTGTTTAACTTTTTATTTTGAGCCCTACTGCAAAAAAATCAAAGGCATTTTTTTTCCGAAATTTTTACGATTTTTTTCGAAAAATCATATATTTTTATTGATTTTTTTCGAATAAAGATCTATTTTTCATTTTTTCGAAAAATCAATATTTTCAAGTAAGAATGGAAATTTTTAGGAAAAAGCTTCCTACGAATCTAAGGCACACAAAGTGGAAACTTTGAAAGATTTTGTGGCCCACATATCGAAACTTAACAATCGCACGGAAGAATAGATTTTAAGCCAAAATCGTGAAAAACGACGAAAAATCGTCGGCTTTATGGACCGTAGAAAAATGACAGTCATCGAAATGTAAATCGGCTCTCCTACGAATCTCAGTCTGCTTATTTTCGAACGTATATGTCAATATTTTGAACAATGTCGATATATCGGTCTCGAGAGATAGATTATTGAAAAATTTCGCGAAGTGAAACTCCCTGTAACGAACATAAGTAGACGTTGATGTAGTCCACAAAATTCTAGTTTGAAACCTTGATTTCGTAAGATTAAGGCTAAGGTACTACAATGGCATTTTGGAAATTATTCGGCTACAAGGTTCAGATTTTCCCGAGAGTGAAATAGCTCTGCAAAAATTGCAAATCAGACATGCAGCCACCCCCTTAAAAGGAATCGAGAGAGAAATCATAAAACTTGATATTAACATTTTGTAAAAAAATATTATGCAAATTTTTTACACCTTGACATTTGTTAATAATCACACAGTACATGTAGTCAACAATAATTTTATTATGAAATATAAACTGTTCTAAATTATGGGCAAAAAATTTAACTTAAAAATAGTAAAAATCTTTTGTTGGCTAACCGTTTTGGTAGAAACTACCAATATTTCCGAGTATTTTTGCAGAATCCATACAGTACTACAAAAGTCGCTATGAATTCTACACGTCCCTAACCATATCCTTAAAAGTAGTCTCCTTAAAGCGCCCTTAATCCCCGTTCGCACTCCTTAATAAGGAGGTGGCACGATCAGAGAGATGTGGTACTTTTTTCAAGAGCGATAAAAATGAAAGAAAAACAATTGAAATTTATTTTTTATTTTTATTCTTCAATAAAAGTGTCCGTTCTTGCAAACGTTAATGTTTTTTATTCTTTAACATAACTAATTATCAGAGGAAAATAATAAAAAACCACTTTTCAACGGTACAGACATTTTAATTACAATATGTCCAGAAACGATATAGCGGCCAGAGGACAGGCAACTGAGAGTTTTTTATTAAAAAAGACTGATATTATAAACTTAAGACATTGTTGGGTGTTATGAACGCTAAAAAGTTTTGTTTTTAGGTGCTTATTTAAAAAAATTTCCTTGCTACTTTAATTAGGAAAACGAAGATGCAGCGGTAGCGCTCTGTATCGTCTCATATCTTGTGTGTAATACACCGAGTAGAGGGGAGTCAGGATTATATAGCGTAGAAAAGTACATACAGAGAACAACTTATATATTTGAGAAGTGAAAAGAACAATGCTACCGACTGGCGCTCCTCAATCTGTGTGCAGATGCTTTGATTATGGAAAAGATGTACTTAGACTAAGTACCGTTAGCAACGAAATGGCGCCGCGAATAATCGATCACGCTACCGCAGTCTTTTACTTTCGAATTTTGGGTAGACGCCAGCCAATAAAATTTTTTAAATATTTTGTGCAAAAAATGGGCACTGTATCAGTGTCCACCGAATGTATAAAAATTTCAATTCGATAGTTTTAGAAATAAAATGCGCGCGACAAACTCATTTTTACGACTGCGGAGCATAGTAACGGATATTAATATATAGCCAAAAACATTAGAGTATGTGATTCTGCAGATTATTTATGCAAGTTCAAAAAACACGTAATAAAAAATTTTGGACTTTGATTGCACGGAAAATTCATAATTTTCTAAAAGTCGACAAAAAATGAAAATAAACATATTATGATTTTTCAAACAGCAGTCAGAAAATATATAGACATGCATAAAAAAAAAGTTTAGAAGTGGCTATTTTTTTGTTTTATTTCATAGATTTCAAAAAACTATCAGAAAAAATTTTGGAACAAAAAATGCAGGAAAAATTTTCATAATGACTTTGCAATTTTTTTATGAAAAATTTTTAACGATTATCACAAATAAATGATTCGACTCAAATCATCCTTTATCTAAAATAATGAAAAAATAATTTTTATAAAGTAGATGCACATTTATTACTGGTTCAGCTAACGATATTAAAGCAGAAAAAAGTAAGCCAACTAATTAATTTTCGTAAGTTAAAAATTGGACTCCCAAGACTGCCGAGTCGATGCAACCAGCCTTAAAGGACAGAATTTTTCCGAAAAAATTTGTCTCCTTAGAGGGTATGCTCAGCAATTCAAACAGACGAAGCTACTCAGATGGTGGTAAGTTCTACGCACAGTAACTTAAAAAAATCATATTTATCTTCCTGACCGCTAAGTCTATGATAGACATAAGTAGATTTCTTCTATTTTGGATTAATTGCTAACAATTGAGTCTCGCCATAAATATATAAATATACTGATTTCGAGTAATTTACAAAAAATGTTTTTATTTCATCGCGATTAACTTTGAAAAAACGTAAATTGGTCGTAACTTGGATAATTGTGAAGAAAAACGACGTGATGATCTTAGGTTTTTACATAATCAATAAATGTAAAATACCGCCTATAGAAAAAATTTGGATCTAAACACTTTAATCGCATACTCTGCGAACTGCTAATCATAGCAGGCAAGAGTTATTTGATCATATGAGTTCGCGGAAGTTAAAATCAAAAGAATTTAAAATGTTGAGAAAATTATTTTTATTCTGTATTAAATCTTTAAAATTTGATTAAATATCCGGAAGTTTTAAGTATTCGTTCGAGGAGAATTGATTTAGTGAAGTCCTGCAATTTGTTAAAAATACGTCGGTTAATTGGCTTCTAGAATTGATTCAGAGATCGCCGGATCAGAAAAAAAGCTCTCTATTTAAAAATTTAATATACTGACCAGTTAGTGATCGGTGAAATTTTGAGCTCAATTTGAATAATAGAGGATTCATCAGGTGATTAATGAGCTCGCGGATGAGGAGGAGATTCAGATGTTGTACTTGGTCAGTAGCCGAATCTGTAAATAGCGAGACGCGTCTCGGTACAGGCATGTTCGTTTGTTGCAGATACTGGGGGGTATGATTGGTAGTAACGGTCAATATTTGTGATGTACTTTTTCGCAAGAAATTAAGGATAGATTTAAAGCACCCCATGTATAAGCAGAGTGAGTTCTACGGTTGTTCTGTTGTGGTGCTATGCAACCTCTTCATGAACTGTTAGTTTTCAGTATATTTTACCGAGAAAATGTCAATAGGAGTCGCATTTAGGAGGTAGATACTTCAGACTATTAATTAATTTCAACTCACTAGATTAACATGCAGCAATTTCCGTTGGCAAATAATTTGAAAATAAAGAAAATTAGGGATTTTGATTTTAACATCTATAAATACACAAAATATGAAATATTTGATAATCGCCCTTATATAGCACTGCTCTTTGAAGGGTGTTATTATCATAGAGTTATAAGGCTAAATTAGTAGAAGCTTGAAATGCACTTGTACACGGACGCGGCATGTGACTAGAGAAAAGATAGGATAGAGACGAAAGCGTACCACGCGGCATGGTACTTATCGTGAGTTGCGGTCAGATGCGTGCTGCAGACCATCGGGAGGACGCTTATATCAGGGTTGCTCGTGGTGTGTGTACAGCACAGTATAGAGTCGATCTCATGGTAGATGATGACTATGTCAGGTCTGTATGTACGTGATGATGTCCTATCAACTATGGCGTGATTCTTTTCGGAGGAGCGAGAGCCTGCAGTTCGCAAATTGAAGAGAGGTGCGCCGCCATCATTATTACAGTTTGCTGTTACTGTGTGTGAGTTTCTCTGATTCATATGGCAGTTGGCGGACAACGATGCCGGAGGGGGTCTGCAAGAGTGAGATCACACTGTTTACACAGTCATATAGCGCTTCTTCAAACGAGAGGATAGAGCTTTCCGATTTCAGAGTGTCTAAAACATCATGCTGTGGAGGATATTTTTTAATTCAGGCATACTGACGTGTGATTTTATCAGAGAAAAACTAAGCACTGAGAGCGTCATCGAGTTATAGTTTTCGATAAATGTTTCTCAAACGGAGAATTATGACTTCAGAGTCATATTGTCAGATTGTTTCATATAGCAGAAGAAATTATAATTGTCCCATTTCATTTGCGCAAGCAAGTTTGAAAATTTCTTGGGCATTTGTTCGAGCCAAATTGACTCTCGCCATTTCAACGCGTTTAGGTCTAGAATCTCGATCTGGACAAGAATTAATATGGCTTCCAAATAGCGTTTTGTGCCGTCGTTTCCGCAGATTTCGCTATCCCAGGTCAGTTGTATATAGTGTTTTTGTTCATTCTGCATCTCTGCGCTCGGACTCATCATCGCAGAGCAACGATAGCGCGGGGCAGCCTGAGCTTCATGATACCATGAGTAACAGTGATACGGATACGAGCTTTGACGCGCCACGAAGGGACTGGATATGTCATGCGGACTGGACACAACTTTTGTTATGTGACTGGCGACGTAAAGAGTACTACGCCTCAAATCTCTACTGCAGGTCTATCCGAAATGTGTATCGTTACGCGCTAAACTGCTCGATCAGCGTTAATATCTCCAGATGATTAGATTCACGCACATGTCATATTGGTGGGTATGTGTGGATAAGCAATCGGATCACGTCAGTTCCTGGCTCATTTGTTTGGGTTGAGAGGCTGGGATAGCAAGTATCGTAGCACATAATTGACATGTGCTCTGTGAGTTGACGTATATATTCATGGTCTAGACGCGGATTAGTGTGTAGGAGACACGTCTGTGCGACGATCCCAAGATTTTAAAAAACGACAAGTAGAGTATTTATTTCTGTTTTGGCCACGACACGGTGTATGTTTTTGAACCAACGCGGAAGATGATACTTACTGCGTGAAGTGAGAGCTGTGACGCATCATAATTTTCACTTTTGTCAAATTTGCGCATCCTAGATGAAGTTTACTATTATAGTTGATGTTAATTATGAATGTAAATTTCAGCCTATTCTTTTTTTACTTTAACAGTGTACTAAAACGGGAATGGATTTCTCAATCCGATTCCGAGACCGGAATATCCCACCGACTCAACGCCGACTTGGGCTCCCGGATAATCCGTTTTCTTTAAATGAACAATAATATGTCTGTTATTTATCACAATTTCGACCAAAAATTGATTATTTCGAGACACTATATTCCAGTGGAATTATGAAAGTCACAAGCTCTAACTAACGCCTAAGTATAATCTTCGATAATGAATAGAATAACGACTGCGAAGTCATCTAGCATAAGATAACAAGGTGTTGAGCAGCGGGTTGCATTAGAGATGGATTCAGATTTGAGCGGCATAAACTGTCGTCATCGTCTCGCGAGATTTCAAGTGCTACGCACGACTGTCACGATGCGCATTATATGAGTATATCGTGTAGCGCGAATTCAGACTATACAATAGAGATTATGAGATGTTATTCTTGCGAGAATCATAATATGAGTGATAGACGAACGATAGAGTATGCTGAAGCAAGATACAGTGAAGGTTGTATAATATCGTAAAAGAGTATAGTCGGACGTAACATACATCGCAGAGCTGGCCGAGAATAGTAGTGGTACAGGTCAATTGTCGGACGTGATGATCGATATTATGATGGATCTCTCCAGAGGCGCAGACCGCGTGCGATTTTTCCTCTGAATGTTCGACGTCCGGACCTATCGGTGAGGGTACATGAACATACATATCGAATTGAGTTAGATAAGATAGGATGTCGGCCACTGAAGCTCGCATGTGAGTAAAGGCGAGGCTACCTCTAGGAATACTACGCGACGATTAGGCTCTGTGAGTATAGGTATCGTATCACGGCTGACATAGTGAAGGGAACATTGTCTCAGTGCTCAATCCCACGCCGCGAGTTAACGTCATGAGACGATCTGGAGTTCTAATAGAAGTGGAGATAGCGCTATTGCCGCGGAACCAGATTTAGGAAACGTAAGTGTGTTTTAAGTAGTAGGCGTGGCCGGGATTATTAACCAGTGAGGGTGCCCTGGTGCAGACCGAGATGGTAGCGATTATAGGGTAGGATACCAGTGAATATATAGCGTATTACAGTGATGCATAGGTTGTCGGACTATGCCAGAGTTTCAGCAGTATGCAGTTCACGGATGTGTTGAGACAGTGATTAGATTAAATCACGCGGCGAGTTATAGTGTTAGAATACAGGCCTGTGGGACAATAGGAGAGTGAGTAGTTGATACAAGCGCGATCGCTCGAGTGGCTAATAAGGTAAAAACTATGATCTCGAATGGTTAGCCGTCAGCGCAGTGGTTGTCAGTGTGAGGCTACGTTAGTAGGCACATGGAAGAATGTAGGTGTTTGAGGTGTTGAACGGAGAGAAGGATGAGCTGAGACTCGCATCGATAGAGGCAAAATAATATATCGAAAGAATTTTGGCTTCATAGTTGAGGTATCGTTGTTGTGGAGATCACGAGTGTGTATACGGGTAAGACGGAGTCGGTTCGGCTGAGCGGGGTGTCATGATAGCTGTTGTATAGTCTGGTGGCCCAAGAATATTATTCTTGGGATACATTTGAAAGAGTTCAAGTTAGACATTTTAAATACAGGAATTACAAAAAGTCGAAAAAGATATCGGAGTGTATTGCCTCAATTATGAAGGAAACATTTTAAAATTTCGTTCGAATTTTTCAAAAAAATTTTTTGTGAAATTTAAGTATGGCAAAATATTTGTACTCTACTATTTTTCTTTCTGTCATTATTTGCTGTAAATACGCAGCTCCAGTATCGAATAGTTTTGGCCACTGGGTAAATTTCGGGAGAACAAAATTTCTAAATTTGCCGTTTTCAGTTTGCCAGCCGAGGGGCACATTTGAATTGTACATTTTGTTGCATCTTCGCTGTAATCTTCAATGACAAAATGGAGAGGTGAGCATAATCTTTTGCTTTTTGGATCGAAGAAGATAAAAGTATGCCTTCAATCTTAAATGTTAAAGAACATTTTCCGAAAAAGGTTCGTTCCTCGATTGGATTGTTTGAAAATAGTGATTTCTGATTCGACTCTTTGAAAATGAGCTTATCTGGTTGCTCCCTTGCAAGACAATTTATAATTACTCGGTAAAAGACGGTTATTGCTTTAATATTACGGGAGTTTTTATTGGAAGTTTGCTTGTATTTCAATCCAGAATTCTAAAATTTTAAACCCATTTAACTTTAATACTTTTTATGATATTTAGAAAGCCATAATAATCATCGAGTCAAATTAAATTGCCAAAATGATATATTGATATAGGAAGGTACATATTTTTTTCTGCAATTCGCTTTTTGTAGCTTTTTAGAAATATAACAAAAGATCAAAAAACACGTCCAAAAACTTGATAATTACTGGGAGATACATTCTAGTTGAATGCCTCTTTTCTCTTCGATAAAAAATAAAGCCATAACAGGGATTTTAGGATATTAGTCAGAATAACATCTTGTAGCAGCCTTCAGTTTTTAAGAAAAACGCCGCAAAGGTGAAACCTCTCTCAATAATCAAATAAATAGTTTTCAATTACCTCGTTTATTAAGTGTCTCTTTCAATAGAAAGACATTTTGTTGTATTGGAACATGTATTCCAAGGCAAGAGAAGTATTGTATCTAATCACGACAAAGTTACAAAGTCCCAGCATTTGTCCTAAGAAAAGATGCCCGCTTCGTGCCCAATGACACTTTGAGCACATCCTATATAAGAGGATTTCGAAAGAAATTCAATTTTTTTAAATCTTATTAAAATTAGTTTTGGGTCATAGAGCTCGAGCTTTGCTGTATGTACCCAAATCGTTGACGTATTAAAATCAAGTTCATTTCATGATCAATCGTTTAACGATTATCGTAATAAGAAGGTCCTGGTTGTTGTTGTTTTTTTTTAAGATTAAAATAAACAGCCAAATCGAGAAGCTTTAAAGACCATTTTTAATCGCATTTATTAGTCTTTTTTGAAAAAATATTATTAGACTAGGTTTGTAGGGCAAATTTGGTATGAATTACATTTTGAAAAATTTGGTTCATAGGCTTGAGATTAAAAATACATTTATATTTATATTATTGCCTCTTTAAAATATATTTTACAACGTTTTGAAATTTTTTTATTTCCATCTTCAAGGAATAGGTGAGAAACAATAATAATTTTTTGACGAAAAGTTAGACACAAAAGAGAGAAAGGTAATTAGGACCTTCAAACCCGAGATAACCAACTTGATGTAAAACGTTGTCACGCAGCTTGCAACAAGTCACACGGTCCAGAAAATGGATGCCAAATGCTACGACTAAATTAACTAAATTGATTACGTCTAGCCTATTTTGAAGTTAATGTGGGAAATAACATTCGTTAGTTAATTAAACAGGGTTAAACTAAATTTAGAAAAAAAATCTGAAGTTAATAAAATCGGCGTACTCCAGCTCAAATCATTTTTATGTCTTCTTTAAAACACATATATGAATAGTTTAGTTCGAAACCAAACCTGTGTTCTGACCATGATGAAGAGGATTCAAACCATTGAAAATGCATCTTTGTTGACTTTAAAATTCACCGAGAAACGTTTGAACCAGAACGCATAAAAGTCACGATTATCACTGCTTTTTGAAGCGGATATCTGGTCATTCAATATGATTATTATTAATTGTTTTTTCTACCCGGTAAAACCTGGAAATTGAACATTACTTAATTCTAAAGGAATCTCTTCAAATATACCGAGCGCACAATACTTCATTTGAATTGCATTTTTATCCCAACGACAATATATGTGATATAAAAGTAATAATAAGAAAATTTGAAAAGTTAAACAATATTTAATATTAGCTTTTGAACAAATTTTAATACAAAATATTTCTAGAGTTTTTTATAGTCTTTTTGTCGCTACAATAATAAATACATGTAATTCTGGGGATAACAGCAAATTTTCGAGGTTACCTTATTGCATTTGATTGCTCACGCTTTTGAACAAAACTCTGCAATTAGCAAATCCCCTTATTCTAATTAATCATACACCCATAGAGCAAAAAAAATGACGGATCTGAGCTAGTATATTTTAGCATAGAGGAGGGTTAGTGTTAAACCTCTCCGAGTCCCTCTAGTGGATGAACGTTACTTCAGACTAGCTAATGCAGACTCGCAATTATCGAGTCGTATGAATATATATCAACCCAACTGCATCCTTCTATTTTTGCTCGGTTAAGTTTTGTCCCAATCAACGAAAACATATTTACCTCGAAGAATGGGCTTCTTATCATAGAATTCTTTTACTCTTGACTTTACCATTCCAACTATATTTGCCGTTGTATTTAACTATCAAGATCAAAAAAATAATAGAAAGATTAATAAGATGAAACAACATATTTTGAGACATCGCAACTGAAAAAAATACACAAAAGCATCGTAATGTAAGGTAGAAACGGCAAATTAATATATGTATAGTATAAAAAACAGTTTCCAAACGTATGTCACTACTGCTTAACATACAAACACCCGTTTGCCTAGTTTATTCTTGAGATTTTTTAAATTTTTTCGAAAAAAATTACAAGAAAATTTCAGCTTAAACGGGTGGATAGTAGTATTTTTGAGACTTTCAGAGGCTTCGTGGTTAGAAAATGCTGACTGGACATTCGTAAAATATAACATTAGAGATCTATCTTTTGAATCTCGCGATTCCCCTTTAGACAAGTTAGTACCACTCCCACCAACCCAGTTGGATATAGCCGCTGTTAAAACACGAGTCCCTCAGCTTTTTTTCAAAGGACAAAGGAGAATCCTAGCAAGGTTCGCACAATGATCGGAATCGGATGAGATGGATCGATCGATCGGTTCCGTCATCCGATCGCCTCTATACACGATCCGATCACGATTTCAGACATCACATGCCGACCGATCCCTATCATCATCTAAAAGGCGACCGATCCGATCCCGATCCGATCAATTTTTTCAAAAAGCGCGCGCAATCCGTCCGATCCGATCCATTTTGTTGTACAACCTGAGATCCGATCCAAAGCCCCCAATCCGATTATTTTTTGAAAAAATTAACCTGATTGTAATTTATTGCGTGACTTGGTTTTTCTGGAATTTTATGGTTATATTTGAAACAGTTTTCAAACACAAATATTTCAAGTGCTTCTTGAAGGGTCCTTACGCAAATATGGACCAAAAATGTGTATACATGCGATATAATAAAACAGTAATCTAATTAACTGTGTCTTATTCTTATTATAAGACGCTTTGAAAATACAGGTCATACCAAGGAATCATTAAACAACTGTATAACTCAACATTTAGTCACATATTTGGAATTTCGAAAATCTGGGAAAAGGCACAAAAAAAACAATTTTGATTAACATTAAACAATTAAACATGGAATTTGGTTGTTCTGTAAGAATTGACTAAAATATAATACTGTGAGTCTATAAAAATATACTGAACTTTATCCCTATCATGTTCAAGAAGTGTTTAAGAACACGTCTCAATGAACAAGAATTGCAATATAAGAGTAATATATGGAAAACATAATGTTAATGCTTACCATAAATTCTATATGTCCTTATAAATATAATATTTGAATTAAAAATTAAATCATGGAATGATGACAAATGATCATTGAATAAGATTATAGAATACGAACTATTATTCGTAACTATAACACTATAACAATTATTTTAAATTAAAATAATTTTGTAAACCTTTTAAAGAGATTAAAGGGTATGGTGGTTCCTAACATTTTCATGCAATTATTATGTCATAAAATAGCACCAATTCACATCGTTGTAGTTTAAAGCACAAACCAACCCAAAATAGAACAAAAAAAATTTCGCAATTTTTGCCTTTTTTCGATTTTTTCCAAGTATTTATTCTCAAAGATTATGTTCAAAAAACGTTACGTGTCAATTGGACCACTAAAACTTGCTAAAATATCGGTTACGTAAGCCAACGTTCCTTTCAGGTTTCCAGCTTTACCTTTTTGACCTACTTTCGGAAAAAAATCGAGCACAATTTTTTTTCGAAATTTTTCAACGTGACTTGAAATATTCATAATTTTGTTTGGCATCGAAGATTTGACAAAAACGCCCCAGAAAAAGTTTTGTTTGTTTTAGAGCTAGCTTTTGCAAGAAATTGAGTAAATTTTGAATTAACCTAGGAGAGATAGATCTTCCGATTAAAAAAGTCCAAAAACCGGTATTTGGGACCGTTTTTTTACGTATTCGAGAATTAATACTATCATAGACGAAAAGACTTACCAACATAAAGTTTTGTAAACTCATATTATACAGGTTTATGTATTAAATATTCTGGAGCTTTAATTTGAAATAAAAACCTTGGAGGATGAAGATTTTCCGTTTTGCTTAGGGCTCTTGTGCCGCTATGTGAAGAAGTGTGTCATACAACAAAAAAGTTTTGCACAAATTTCTGTTTTCGCAAGTAAGCTATTCTACAAACTGGATAATCTGAATCTATAGTCCTTCAAGCCTGTTCGGCTATAATACGTTTATCCGAGAATATATCAATTAGGAAACCACATACCCTTAAGTTAAGAGATATGAAAAAAATTTTGCGTTTTTTTCGATTATTTTACAAATACCAGCTCGAACTAAGTTAACAGACTTTCAGTTTGAAACCGACTGATAATTTAAAAAGTACGGTAAAGTGTGTACTAATGTACTGTATCACGCAGGGATCGAGGCAGAGTTTAGCTCTGCTACTACCGTTTCTGCCTCCTACTTTTTTTAGAGCAAGAGTGACTATTTAAAATATCAGAGTAAAAGAACAGAAAAACCTTTTGAAATTAGAGTAGAGGCAGAGCATAGCAAACGTTTTGAAAAAATCAGGGTAGAGCAAGAGCAGAGCAAGACGTTTTTTGAATCAAAATTTTAAGAAAGCAGAGCAAGAACCCAAAATAACAAAACTCAACTTTAAGGGTATAGCGTGGTTCCTAACATTTTCTTGCATTATTATGTCATAAAAATGGCACCAAATCAATCGTTTATGTTTAAAGCACAAAAACACCAAAATAATAACAAAAAAAATTTTGTAATTTATTGAAGTTTTTGTCGATTTTTTTCTGGAGTATTTTTTTTCAAAATTAGTACAAATAGCGTAATGTATTCAATTTGACACAACTAAAAAACTTCAAATTATTGGCTTGACAGTGAGCCAACTTTCTTTCAGTGTTTTCCAGCTTTGCTTTTGAAGCCTACTTTCGCAAAAATCCGAAGCAAATTTTTTTTCGGAAATTTTCTCACGTGACCTTGAAAAATTCATATTTGAGTTGGGATCGAAATTGGAAAACGGCTCCTCAGAAGTAATCTATTTGTTTCGAGCTACCGTTTGCAAAAATTTTGAAGTGAATTTTAGAAATTTAACACTGGGAGGAGATAGAATTTTCCGATGAACAAAATCAAAAAAAACGGTGGTTTATCGCATTATTGCCTAGAAATAATATAGAACTTATCACGACAAAAGACGCTCCTCAGAAGTTTTAAATACTAATTATACAGATCATGAGTTAAAATTTTAGGTTTATTTGTCAAAATAAAGTTTGAAGAGGAGATAGATTTCCGTTTTTGACTTAGGTCTACCCTGTCTCGCTTATGTGTCTGAGGAGTGTATAGTGCATCAAAGAAAAAATTTGACACATGTTTTACGCAAAGATGAAGGCTAAGTTTATCAAACTTGGTAATCTGAATAATATCCTTGAAGGACCCTGTTTAGGACTTAATATTTTATCGAGATATGTCACAATTAGAACCACCAATAGCCCTTAAAGATTGCGTTTTATTGGATACGTTTCTCGATATGAGAATTAACAAGGGGAGAGCCCAAAAATTAACCGCAGTATATTTTAAAAACCACTTCCTGAGAAATCCCTGGAAGCAAGATTTATTTCAGCCGTAAGGTTGTTGCCGTACGGATCCTTACAATTTTAATTGAAACACGGCGGGTAAGTGCGGGAGTATGAAATTTTTTTTTTGGAAATTAAAAACATGAAAATATTTTTTCGAGTAGTATTTTTGAAACTTTAGGTTACAAAAAAATTCGAAAAAAAGAAAAGATTGCGGCGTTTAGCCAATTTTAAAAAAATATAAAAAATAATATCGCGGCCGATAAAAGGAGATATTATATTTGGAACTTTTAATTTTGTTAAAAATGAGCTCAAAATCCAGGCCGAAGGCCCCCGAAAAAAAAATTAATAAGGGAAACGAAAGATTAATATTTTGATTTAATTTATTTGCAAAAAAAAATGAGCCCAAATCGGCCGAAGGTCAGATAAGAGGAGCAAATTATATTGAAAATTTAATTTTTGTTTATGCAAAAGACCACCCAAAATCAAGCCGAAGCCGGATATAAGGGAGATATTATAATTTTAAATTTTATTTTTTTGAAATGAGCCGAATCGGCCAAAACCGATAACAGGAAATTTATTTTATAGTTAATTTTGTTGAAAATGTTGCCCCAAATTGCTTCGAAGGCCGAAAACGGGGAAATAATATTTTTAGTAATTTTGTTAATAAAATTAGCCCAAAATGGCCGAAAGGCCGATAACGGGGATATTATATTTAAATTTTTTATATTTTTTTGTAAAATGAGCCCCGAATCGGCCGAAGCCGATTAAAGGGGATTCATATTTTAATTTAATTTTGATATAAACAATCAATGCTCCAAATCGAGCTCGAAGGCCGAAATAGGGGAGATGATATATTTCGTTAATTTTTTTTTGAAAATGTCCCCAAATCGGCCGATGGCCGATAAAGGGAAATATAATGTTTAGTTATAATTATTGTTGAAAATTGAGCCCAAAACATCGGGCCAGAGGCCGATAAAGGGCATATATTCAAAAATTTGAGTTAATTTTGTTAGAAAAATGGACCGCAAATGCGGGACCCGGAGGACCGAATAAGGAGATTATAATTTTTGATAAATTTTTTGTTAAAATGAGCCCCAAATCGCCGAAGGCGATAAAGAAGAAAATATTTATATTTTAATTTATTTGCTGAAAATGAACCCAATCGGCCGAAATGGGCCGATAAAGAAAGGAATTTATTTCGTTTAATTTTAATTTTGTTGTAAATGAGCGCCAAATCGTGCCTTAAGGCCGATAAGGAATACGAGATTTTATATACAGATTGGAAGAAGAATGGTTTATTTTTATTTCTTGTTGAAAAATGAGCCCAATCGGCCGAAGGCTCGATAAAGGGGAAAAATATTATAAATTTTGAGTTTTATTTTGTTGAAAAATACGCACCAAAAAATTTCGAATTTTATTTGATGACTGGGTTTCCTAAGTACACTAAATTATCACCAACCGGTATCAAATTTGGAGCCATTTTTAATGCCTCCTAAGGCCTTTATAAATAGAGAGTCGACAACCACCTTAAAGAGAGTGGGTGGTCGCTGAATTGAGCCTCCTTCCAAGGCATTTCCCGCGCCGAAACATAAGCAAAGGTGATATTCCAAAAACATTTGTAACTATCCAAAAACATTTGTAACTAACAAAACCAATCTTCGCGGAAATTTTGAATTTAACAGTAATCTGATACAATCCCATCTTCGCCGACACCTACGCTTTCAAAAAGCTTTTTAAAAAGACACGCAGTTCGTACTTACTTCTTCATTAATTTTTTTTTTGTGTGAGGCTCAGGAGAAGCCTAACAAATAATGCAAAATTGCTTTTGTTTTAAAATTTTGCTTTCGGCGGCCAAAAAACGAAGACAAAAATTATTGATTTATTTATGATTTAAATTGAAAGTGCGCTGATTTTTTTTTTTGACGCTATCGAGTTAAAAATTGCACCAAAATCCTTCAAAGTGTTTGTAGTCACGGAAAAAATTATTTTGAAGCAATTTTTCTGGTTTACAAAATTGAGGCTCAAAATGAAAAGTTGACATGGCCCCCAAGAGACGCCGAATAAAAAAAAATAAAAAAACTCTAGTTTATTGTCAGACAAGTCTTGTGCTTTCAGATGCAGTATGAGTCGAAACTGTATCTCTCAAACTGGTTTAGGAGATAGTTTTTGCCTGAGCCTCCCAAACTGACCATTTTAAACAATTTGGCGAAAAATGAAAAGTTGACATGGCCCTCAAGAGACGCCGAAGCAAAATTTCGAAAAAAACTCTTTAGTTTATTGTCAAACAAGTCTTGTGCTTTCAGATGCAGTATGAGTCGAAATTGTATTTCTCAAACTGGTGGAGGAGATAGCTTTTGCCTGAGCCTCCCAAATTGACCATTTCAAGATTTTGATTTTTTGTTTTTTTCGCGTTTTTGTCCGCTGAAGGGAAAATATTAAAACAAAAGCGCTTTTGCATTATTTGTTAGGCTTCTCCGGAGCCTAACACAAAAAAATAATAAAAAATGATGAACATTGAGGGACGAGGTACGAACTGCGTGTCTTTTTAAGACGTTTTTTAAAAGCGTAGGTGTCGGCGTAGGTAGGAATGTATCAGATCACTGTTACGTTCAAAATTACCGCGAAGGTTGGTTTTGTTAGTAACAAATGTTTTTATGAATATCACCAATGCTAGTTTGGCGAGAAATGACCTTGGAAGAGGCCCCAATTTGCGACATTCAAAATATAATATCTCCCGTTATCGGCTTTCGGCCGATTTTGGGCTTATTCTTTAACAAAATTAAAAATTAAACATGAAATCTCCTTTTTTCGGCTTTCGGCCAACTTTGAGCTCATTTTTCAAAAATAAAAAATTCAAAATATAATATCTCCCTTTATTAAATTAAAATATAATTTTCTCCTTTTATCGCCTTCGGCCGATTCGGGGGCTCATTTTCAAAAAAAATTAATAAAAAAATAATATTCCCCTTTATCGGCCTTCGGACGATTTGGGGCTTATTTTTCAACAAAAATTATATAATTAACATAAAAACCCCCTTCATCGGCCTCCGGCCCGTTTTGGGCTCATTTTTGAATAAATTAACAATAATTAAAATCCCCCTTATCGGCTTCCGGCCGATTTGGGCTCTTGAAAAAAATTAATTAAAAATATAATATCTCCGTTTAATCAGCCTTCGGGCCGATTTCGGGCTAATTTTTTCAACAAAATTTATAAATTAACGTTAAATCCCTTCGGCCGTTTGGCGCTATCTTTTTTTATCAAATCAAATAATACAACATAAAAGCCTTTTTCAAAGGCCTCGGCCGATTTGGGCTCATTTTTAACAAAATTTAATAAAATATAAAATCCCCCATTATCGGCCTTCGCCGATTTCGGAGCTCATTTTATCATAAAAAAAATATTAAGAAATATAATATCTCCCTTATCGGCCTTCGGCCGATTTGGGCTCATTTTTTAAACAAAATTAAATAGAAAATATAATAACCCCTTATCGCCTTTCGCCCGATTCGGGGCTCATTTTTCCAAAAAAAAATATTTAAAAAAATTAATTCCTCCTTTATGGGTCTTCGCGGATTCGGGGCTCATGTTTTCAACAAAATTTAATTTTAATATAAATATCTTCCTTTTATCGGCCTTCGGCCGATTTGGGGCTAATTTTTTAACCATATTTAATATAAATATAAAATCCCCTTATCGGCTTTCGCCCGATTCGGGGCTCATTTTTCCAAAAAAAATTATTTAAAAAATATAATTTCCTCCTTATGGGTCTTCGGCGATTCGGGGCTCATTTTTCAACAAAATTAAATTAAAAATATAATTCTCCTTTTATCAGCCTTTGGCCAATTTGGGGCTCATTTTTAAACAAAATTGAATTACAATATAATAACCTCCTTTATCGGCTTTTGGTTGATTTGGGCTCATTTTTCAACAAAATTATTTAAAACAATTCCTCTCTTTATCGGCCTTCGGCCGATTTGGGGCTAATTTTTAACAAAATTTAATATAAATATAAAATCCCCCTTTATCGGTTCGCCCGATTCGGGCTCATTTTTCCAAAAAAATTATTTAAAAATATAATTCCTCCTTTATGGGTCTTCGGCGGTTCGGGGCTCATTTTCAACAAAATTAAATTTAAAATATAATTCCTCCTTATATCAGCCTTTGGCAATTTGGGGCTATTTTAATTAAATTAAATAAAAAATATAATAACCCCTTTTATTGGCCGAGTTTGGAGCTCATTTTTCAACAAAATTTAATTTTAAATACAATCTTTCTTTTATCGGCCTTCGCCAATTTGGGATCATTTTTTATTATATTGTAAAGGTGTTTTTCGAGATATATATTGCATTTTTATAGAAAAACTACATTTTTATTTAAGCTTTCGATTTTTCAAATCATCTTCAGAATGTGTGCGAATAAAATAAAATAACTTTTGAGTCAGGATTTTTTCGCAGGTATGACATCGTTTAATTTGGCAATAGTAGCCTCCGAAAATTTATATAATTAAATAAAAAATATTATATCCCCCTTTATCGGCTGATTCTGAGCTTATTTTACAACAAAATCAAATAAAATTTGGGGCTTATTTCTCAATAAAATCAAATTAAAAATATAATATCCCCCTTTTTCGGCCCCCAGCCGATTTGGGGCTCATTTCTCCAAAAAATTAAATTTAAAATAATATATCCTCCTTTATCGACCGATTTTAGGCTCATGTTTCGACAAATTTTAATACAAAATATAATATCCTCCTTTATCGGTCTTCAAAATTAAATTCGGTTCTTAAACAATCAATTTATTCATATACAGTATTTTAACCGATTGGACCAACGTGAACCGCTTAATTTGCAAAACTAAAATTTCCGACTTTGATCGTCAAAACAAGGTCTTGCCGTTCCGATAAAAATAGGTTTTTCATGCAAATCATGAGATTTGTGAAAATACACAACATCTCAATAGGAATCACGGGAGAACTGTCTATAATAGGACAATTTAAATTTTTTTTTGGGGTATTTTATGGTTTTTAGACCAATTTCGTAATTCCACATTATGAACCTTGATCAGAAATTTAATTTCGCATACGCTTCAAGTCTCACAATGACTAAAATCACCATTTTAATTTCAGCCAATCAGGAAGAAGGATCAAAAATTTTCAAAAAATGTTTTTCTGGAATAAATACTATGCAGTTCTTCAGATTTTTCCCAAAATAGCTTCAACACAAAAATGCTTTACTCTCGGCCACTCTTATTAATATCTTAAATTTTCAGAAAAGGATGACGAAAATTTTTCAAAATTTTTAAAATATTTTTATCTGTTTTTTGGCGAGAATAAAATCGGAAACGCATATTTTGATTTGGTTCATCTCTCTCACCTTCTATTTTGGTCTTGACTGAACTTGACTAACTGCAATTTTTCAAAAAATCGAGTAAGAAATATGACTTAATAAAAAAAATTTTCTTATTATGATACGATACTTTTTTCTGGACTGACACATTTTTCATAGTTCCAAAATTTTTTGGAAAATCCTCTTTAAAAGCTGTGCGGCCTGTCGCGATATTGGCATGGTTTTACAGTGGGTCTATATCTTAATTTTTGAAAAAAAATGACGAAAATTATTCCATTTTGAAAATACTTTTTTCTGTTTTTTCGCGAGAATGAATGGGAAACCTATCTCGATTGTATATTCTCTTACCTTCTATTTGTCTCAACGAACGGATGACTGCAATTCTTCACAAAAATCATACGAATATGACTTGAGAACTTATTTTCTGATAGTAACTGATATCTTTTTTGCATAAGCACTTTTTCGTATGGTGTTCAAATTTTATAAAAATTGACTTTAAAATGCTCTGCTCGCCCCTGCGCGCGATATTGCATGGTTCTACAGTATGGGTCCTGATTTTTGCGTAAATATTTTTGTGTTAGGTGTTAAAATTTATCGAAATTTTTTTTTTGACAAAATTTTTATTGACTTAATAGATTGCTGCAAGTTAGACCAAAAAAGTACCCATGCAAATTTAGCCTTTTGCTCATCGGGGGACGCTAACTAACATTTTAAAAAATATTTTCGCGGTTAACAATGTGCGGAAATCGACTTTTCAGGACCGATCCAATTCCGATCCGATCCAATTTTTTTTGGAGCCACCGATCCGACCATAGAAACAACATTATTGAGCGGACCGATCCCGATCCCATGCGATCCAAAAAAAAATTTGGAGGACCGATCTCGTCCATCCCGATCCGATCAAAGTGTTGCAGCGCGGACTCGACGCTGCCGATATCGCGATCTCAATAACTACATTATTTATAAGGCTGATGCGTCCAGATCCCATCCGATCCAAAAATTCAGTTGTGCGACCCTGTTTACAGCGTATACTACTTGATCATGTAAGAAGACAAGGAGATCTTATGGTGATTGAGGTCGGCTTGTCAATGGTGGGTACTTCTTCTTCATAAAACCGCTGTGTATATTTTCTTGCGTTATGTACCTCAGAGCATTGTGGAAGCTCGTTATTCTTAAGAAGCTGCCAATTCCGAATATATTCACTTATTTTAGAATTGACGTGACCCTCTATATGTTTAATACTAGAGAATTTAACTCCGTATTGGCACCGGATTTAATTGGTTTTATTGTGTAAGATTTGACGACTCTTGATATTTTTGTGTTGAGCTTATTAGTGTTGACAGGTTTTTGGACATTTTTTCGTATTCTTTAGGGATTAGGTGGCGCTTTTCCTAACATTTTGTCGATAGTGTATTTCTCGGACCGTATTTGGTGCCTCCGTTGCGGTGTCTCATTATGTTTTTGTATGGTAGTTTCGCCATCTGGCTTACCTTCGATGCCGTCTTTATACATTCCCATTTTTGCTTTGATATGAGATGTCGGTATTGTAAAATACTTTCATTTGATATTATAATGGAAATATTAGTTTGTGACTGTTTTTATTGGCGTTGTGTCGCGCGTGCTCTCTGCTTGTTACTCGATAACTTTTTTATTGAATTGAGTATTCTTGTTGGTGGATATCTAAAAATATTATTAGATACGTTATAAAATTTATGCAAACTCGCGTAACGCGTTGATTCGCGGTTTTTTATGAAAAATTGTTAGTTTTTTCCCAGATTTTCATGACATTATTGTGATTATTTACTTGATACACTATTAAGGCATATTGTAATAATCTACAATACATAACCAGCCGTACCTGCTGGCTGGTGATTTTCAACTTAAATACTCCTGTTAAACTATCATCTTTTCCTCCTTTCATTCGATACAGATCTTCTGTTGAACACCTTTTACTTACTAACAATATATTTTGCAACACCAGCACTTCTTCCGCGCCGCGTCCAGCTAACAGCCGCACTCTGCTTTTGCAGGCTACCACTGCTACCGCAGACCGGCTACTACACTTCAAAGACAAGCAGTTACTTGCTGCTGGCACATTAAGCGGGTTTCTAGGGTTCGCCGCGGAGATCATCTAATTTCCGACTTTATCATAAGTGCTGACATTCGTAACATTAGATTGATTTGTTGGGCGTCCTCACAAAGTTAGTTATAATCACCCAAACTTAAGTGTTTTGGTTATAGGATTTATCCCAATGGAACCTATCAATATAAGCTTCTCTATTTAGATCGTCTCGAACTACCGATGAGGAGGAGTGTACTAGTCAAAACAACCGAATCTATTTTTATTTTGTGTGACACTAATGATTGAAAAAAGCGTCTGTTATATTTTCCACATTACAAAGATAGACTAATTGTATTATTCATAATGTAGTGAGAGTTCGACATGCTGTGCGATCAAGCACTCTCGTGCGAATATGATTATGTGTATTTTGAGACGAAATAACAATACGGTTCAAATGATTGTAAAACTCAAAAAATTGGCATTCAGATCGCCGAATTACCTTTTACAATGCAAATTTACTTTCGCAGATCATCAATTTTTCTATGTAGTGTGGTGCATATGGTCTTCACGACAGTTTCATGAACCATTTAATTATCAGTTGCACTTATTTTTTTCGAATTCAGAATCTTTTATGAGATTATGGCGTGGTTTTGAAGGATTTTATCCCAGGTTACTATATTTTACTTGAAGAATCTGAGCAAATATTAATAGTCCTCAAAAAAATTTCATAAAGAAGAAATTCAAAGAATAGTAATCGATTAATCTCAAAAAATCTAGACTTTAACTTTTACACTTTCTTTGATCAATTTTTATTTGGAAATGAGAGATTCGTCCGTCTTTATCTCCTGGGTTTAACGTATGATTATGATGCATGATTAAAAACAAATGGCACTTTTTTCTGTCCTACCAAATAGGCACTGAAAACAGTTCAACAGATGTCTCGAAAGTCGCATTCCGGTACCGTTGGCCCTTACATGTATTTTTCAAATCTTTTCGTATAGTGATTCCCTGCGTATTTT
The DNA here is from genome assembly GCA_004367855.1 of Oikopleura vanhoeffeni. Classification (NCBI taxonomy): domain Eukaryota; kingdom Metazoa; phylum Chordata; class Appendicularia; order Copelata; family Oikopleuridae; genus Oikopleura; species Oikopleura vanhoeffeni. Next base: position 116,381 of record SCLH01001426.1, read on the forward strand.
AAATTAATCATTATATTACTTCTGCGTGAAGATGGGTGTAGAAATAGTATTTGTAAACAGGGCAAAAAATCCCACGTTCTCTCTCATGTGCTGAGTGGGAAATTATTATAGGAATTTTTTATTGGGATTTTAAGATTTTTTCCATTACGGTATCAGTCGACGATACGTGACCCCGTCAATTGAGAATAAGATATCTTTGTAGAAATCACTTAGAAAATATGAGATGGTAATTATCTTTGAATACAAGCTTTCTATGTCTTATTTACTTCTTTAACGTTATGCGTTAATTTTACCGTAAAATTTCTAGCTCGTTTTTGCTTGTCTCTAATTCAAAGTTTTTTTTAGTACTTTTTCTTGATTTTACGCTGATTTTTTTTGATCAATGGAGCATTTATATCAAAATAAAAGTTTTTGGATCCTTCAGCCGGGATATTGCTGAGGACTTAACGGGCTGGCGCGGCCATCTTTAACCCTTGTGATTTTATATCTGGGCACCAGAGCGAGCTAATGTGTCTCTCCTATTGAAAAGGTGTTATCTTTTTTTGGCAGTTGTGAATTATTTCCTGTCTCATAACGGCCGTCTGAAAGGTCATCCTTTCTTTGCCACTATCGACATTTCTCAATATTCTCGAATATTTAACTTTTAGAGTTCTAGACAAAACTTAGTGCATATATAGCTAACGTATTTTGCGCTGTCCCATTCACGTGATACTCTCGGTTCCGTGTGTCTAGCATTTTATCCTCTTTTGAACAAGGGTGGCACAGATCTGGGAGTTTCTACGTATAGTTTTGGGGCGCGCTTTGTATTCTTCTAATCAAAGTAGGGTAATTTATCAAATAAGTCACACCTTAATTTGCGACTTAGAAGTCTGAGTGTTGTGATTTAGAAAATGTTTTATTTTTTCTCTCTTATAATATGCATTGTCAATGGCAATATATTTTTTTAAATTATTTTCTGAGTAACAATCATCGGTAATGAAGTCCACTGTTGTGATCGCGTGTTTGTTTGATGTGGTTAAATTCGAATCTGTAGGTGGGATTGCGGGTTTGTAAATTATTAATGTAACTATCTTTGGTTCTTATTGAGATAACTTGAGTTGAATTTATAGATATTTCCTTTCTATAGGATATATATTGTCTGGCCCCCTACTGATACCATAGAATTTTTATTTCAATCTGTTGTTTGTATGCCTTATTAAATCTTCTAAAAAGCTCTTAGGAAAATCTCACATTTGAATTTGTATGATCCAGTTCCGAAATAATTTTTACGGAAGTTGAAAAATAGGCTAAGATCCTATAAATCACTCACGTAATGCCGGCAACAATAATTCAGAAAAAATTCCAATTAATTTTCCTTGCAAACTAGACTCTCAATTTTTATTACTCGTATTTTAAACAAATACTTCTTTCGATTCCCCGCTTTTTTGGTCTTTTCTCGATGAGTTTTTAGGTATGGCTGGCTAGCCACATTGTGGCTTCTCGTGCGCTCACAAGGGTAAACTGCTCGGTTCGCTACCCGCGGAGTAATTTCAACTTTTTATCTCACACATTTTTACATTCGTCAAATCTTCTTATATACAGGTTGGACTTGACATTTTACCGATGATTCAGTGGCTTGGCCTATCCAAAACTTAGGCTTCAAGTGCGCGTATCACAGTAATCTGTGATGCCGTTTTTGATTTTTCTTTGATGGCATCTTTTAGTGAGGGCTTGGGGGGCCGGTAATCGTTTTTTTTATGTGGAAGATGGCTTTTACTATCTTTATTATTCCCTTAATCCTAGGTATAATACCTTATTTAGTATCATACCTTATTACTGCCTGCTTTATTTATGTAATTATTCTCGCCTCGTTGACTGAGTATAAATTACATACTTATGCGCACTGTTTTTTCGATTTTTTTTCTAATCCTCTTTTGTGTTATTATTCTACTGTAATTGAGTTGTCCATTGTACAAATCCTCTCTATTTGCCTCATGTTTCCTCTTTTTGATGAGTTTCCATCATAGTCCATCTGTCAAGAGCCTCGCGCGTTTGCACCCTGTCCCCCACAACGGAGACATTGGCCTCCGAGCTCTCGCATCCCGGTCCGATTCTACTTGTAATTGTCTGTCAACATCACAATATAATGATTACTCTTATTTCTAACAAGTTTGATTTCTATACAACCATATCCGACCCGTTAGTAAATCTATACTTCCCTTATTTGTCCCACAATTGAACTTGAAGATTTAATTTAAACTTATAACAATACAATTATTATATAACATCTTTAATTCCATATTTTATATAACCCTACATCTGGAGCAAAAACCTTATATTCGCCCCGGCAGAGTTTTAGCACTATAAGCTCGACAGTTCCTTTTGGCTTGAAGACTTTACGGCTGATGATTGGTTTGTATTTCGGCCTTTTCTTACTCTACACCCCGGTCAGACCATAACAATAAGGATGAGGGGGTATTATTGTTGGCTTTGTTCCCCTTCTCTTCCGGCGCCCATTCCCCCCCCCCCGCCGGTTGGTAAATTGTGGAAAGGCCCCTAGGTGGACAACTACACGTGTTCTGGATTACTATACTTCGTCAATTTTTATATAACGCGGAGATTTTTCTTTAACAGTCACAATTTTTTCGATTTTTTTTTAATTTCTCTCCAAAGCCTCCAGCCCCCTTGTTGGTTTACACTTTTCTATAGATTTTTTTGTTCTCTCTTTACCATGTTTCGGCCTCCACGCCCATGACCCAGCTGAGCACACTGCACAGAAATCCTTCGAGACTATGCGATTTCAAAGAAGGTTGCTAGTCGTATCACAGATCGCTATGCGGGTATACTCTTGGTTTTTTGGGCGCTTTGGGATTTAGTTGTCGTATATGCTCTTTTCACATAAAGTCTGCGACGTTTACTCGAACCCGATCAGTTTGAAGTATGTATTCTTTTATTACTTTCAATATTTCAACTGAGCTAAAGAAGTTGAATCTACCAGAAATGTCGGTTTTTCAAGAGTTGTGAAAAAAATAACCTATTCTTTTTGTTAGTTATTAACTCGAGGCAACAATCAATTATGATAACAGTCTTTCTTCTGCTGTCTAATATGTTTTTTTCTAATTTCACACTGATACCCTCTTGGCAATTCATCGTTGCCCGTATAACTCCCTTCAAGATGGCCTATACTGTCACGATATCTTTTCAGTGAAAATTTTCTTGTTTGTGCATCGTTCGTGTTCTTTGAAAACCTTCTCTTTTCATCTCTTATGATGCCATGCTGCGAATCTGACTCCCATTCTTACCACGGGTGAGCGAAGAGCAAACAGCTTCGTCTTATATAACTCCGATTTTAAATACTTTTTGCTTGTTACTATTTTTGTCTATCCTCTAAAATTTTCTTCCCTTTCGGAATCTGGGTGAATTTCACAGTTTTGTTTTATGACCCTTTATTAATTCAAAAATACATCAGTCAAATTTTTATTCACGGCACAAAAATTGGATGTGGCCTCAAAAACCTTAGGTTTATTGTAATTTTTCCACAAAGTTAAAAATTATTTTTTTTAGGAATTATTTTGTGGCGATCTTCCGACTCTAAAAGTGCCTCTCAGGGAAAAGGAACAGGTCCGGTGAATGATCAAATAAATAATTATAAAAAAAGCAACTGCAATTCAATAAGACCCACAGCATTTGGCACTGCAGGGTGTGTTATTCTCTGATATTTTGTATCCATTTTGAGTTATTGGAATATGTAATAATCCAGCTATCGGTATTTCCATTTATTTGCCTTTTTATTCACGAGATTTGATTGTGGTATTATATTGGGCGCTGAGAATTATATATGGCCGGAAGACTGCCTGAGTGGAGCCGCGGTCTATTGTAACCGGATTTGGGTTATATATGATTTTGAGAGGATCTTTTCTGGCCTTTGAGTATTTCATACAGCTCTCGATTTAGATCTAGACGGGCATACGCAAAGCAAAAGCTTGATAGGATAAATCTTCCGAGGGGTTTAATATTTTGATCAATCTGTTTCCTTTGTGAGCGAGGAAAGGCGTTGAAAAGGCGCTAGATCGTCGAGATCTACATTGATCGATCTCAAAACTATATTCGAGTAGCTCCCGAATTTATGTATTTACGAGGAAATATCGCGGTTCATATCATTCCTAGATCTAGAGTATGGAAAGCTGATTTCTTGCTGCATTCGATTTCTTCGCACGATAGTCTAATACACCTATGTCCAAGAACATAATTGAAACGATTAAAAAATGATTTTGCAATAATTTGTTATTTTTTAGTGCAAATAGTCAAGTTTCAGTCCAGGGATCGGCACCCTTAGATAAGTACTGTGATCGCGGTGTGTCTGGTTTGACTTTCATACAACGCTAAACTTATTGGTGTAAATTCACACGGAGGGGTATGTTGAGTACGACGTAAACGAGAGAAGCTCGACCGTAGGTTTCCACGCTCTTTTCGGTGAATATGCAGACTTTTAATGTTTCTTTCAGAGGTATGTCTTTCAGTGGGATCGCGTGTGCATTTTGGTCAGATATCGGTATGGTGGTTTCTTTGATGAATACTTTTGACTGCGCATTTAGTTATTATGTTTTCTCAATATACCACAATAATGTTTTCCTACTGCACTTTTGTATATATAGTTTCCAGTGCTTTTTAGAAATTTGAACCTCGAATTAACTTTTTCAATTGCAGTTATGAGACATTTTTGTGAAGAGGTAGATTGTTCCGAAGCCGATTAATTAAACATTGCCTTGATTTTTCTATCAGATTTTTTTTATCGTATTTTGTTATCAAAATCAACCATATCAAATTTCCTATTCTCATATGGCATCTTTTTACAACCATTTCTTAGGTGTGACACATTTCTTATATTTGAAATTTCATGAGCCATATTTTTTGGGGTCTACTCCCGGTCAGAAGACTATTGTGGAATATTTTGAAATCTTTCCTCAATTTCTTCAAACTTTTCAACAGTATTTATCCTATGGCATCCTTGTCTGAAATATTGGAACTGGCTACTTTAATCTATTCTAACTAAATATGTGCATACCGGTTTTGTTTCTACGATATCTACTTTTTATTTGTTTCTACTTTGACTTTCTACTTTTTTTGTGAATCAAAATTACTGGTGTTGCGCCAAACATGTACTTTTAGCCGTCTTTAATCAAGATTAAAAAATTTTCAGCCTGAGACTTGCCTAATTGGTGTTTAAGCCCGGAACTCGTTGACCAACGCAAATTAAATAATGGTTACGCGTGTAAATAATATTCTTTCGAGTGTGCTAGATTCGCTTTTTTCGTCTTTTTTAGAAGATTTTAATTTGGCTCCGATTTAGACGTAGATCACTTAACATCAAATTATATTACTTTTTCGGATTGGTGGGTCGAGACTATTGTTTGAAGTTTCAATTCTTAAAACATGAAATTTTAATTTATTCAGGACGGCTATTGATAGCTACACGCGCCCGTTTTTGGGTTTTTTTGAAACAAACTTACCGCTTTAAAACTTTTTATTCAAGAATTATGACAGTGCGTTATTATCTCTCCATAATACAAGACAAAATCATTGCATACTATAATCCAAATTAACGGATGTGCCTTGCTCAATCAGAACCGCTGCTTACAAAAAGATGCGGAAATTAGTTTTCAAATGAATATCTGCTCCCTGAGTTTACTCAAGGCTTCTACATTTGCATTCATGTTTTTTTTTAACGGACAGATATCTTAGTGATGCAGATCCGCCATAAGGTGAGGTTTTTGGAAAAGATGTGCTTTGATTTGCTTCAGTCACAAAAACTGTATGGTTTTGTTTTGGTAACATAGGTTGGGTACAAAATAACTGTATTATTGGTTTGTGATTCTGAAGTCAATTAACTGTTGTTGTTTTCCCAAAAC